>KE153601.1:127673-148398 GCA_000411075.1 Sisymbrium irio | reverse complement strand
CAGCTACAGAAGCCGCGAAGCAAGCAATATGGCTTAAGGAAATGATGAGAGAGGTTCTAAGACAAGATAAGAAGATCATACGTAGAATCGACAACAAATCAGCAATAGCCTTAACCAAGAATCCGGTATTCCATGGAAGGAGCAAGCCCGTTATATCCAAGTATCACTTCATTCGTGAATGTGTGGAGAATGGACAAATCGAGGTGGAGCATGTACCGGGAGTGGAGCAGAAGGCAGACATTCTTACCAAGCCATTAGCAAGGACCAAGTTCAAAGAAATGAGAAACCAAGTTGGTGTTCACTTGATCGAGATTCATGGAGTTCAAGTTGGAATTAAGGGGGAGAATGTTAGATAATTCCTAGAGTTATCAGGAATAGTTATCTCTAAGATAAGTTGATCCTAAAAAGATATAGATAAGGATTACAAATAAATAAATCTTTTAAGATAAATTTTGTATTCCTAATAGGTTAAGGAGTTAGCTTAATCTATATATAAAGGATCTATATGGAGAGTTGTTCCATAAGACCTTGAGAGTGATTTAGTTTTGAGTTAGTTTCTAAATCAATAAAGAAGAGCAAGTTCTTTATCTTTTAAGTTCTTAAGAATTAAAATGTACATCGCACTCAGCAGCAGAACCCTGTAATATTTCGCAATTGTTACCGAAAAACAGCACTGAAATATACGTTAATTTAAAGGGGAATGTTACATTAATGTAGAGATGGTTTTTGCCAGATATTTGGCAATAATAGGTAGGACGTACGTTAGTGTTTGTCGGAAGACCGGATTCCGGTGGTTGAACCACCAGTCATAAGGACGTCATCAGCCGGAGGCAGGAACATACATTTATTTAGGTTAATATAACAGGTATTACAAATACTGAACAATTAAAAAATAACGACAAACATTACTGCATATTACCATGGAATTTATTTCAGTTACCATGTAATAATGTGACTCAAATTTGGAAAACTAGTAATAAAAATAACCAAACCTGGTTCAGAATATCCCCCGCCTCATCATTCGGACCTGCCAAAACCACCCCACCGGTTTGATCACTGGTTCCTAGATCTGACGATGGCACATGTCCGGATATAAAAACAAAGCGGGGAATTGGTGCCTTAATTGTTAAAATAAAATATATTTTTATGGTAAAGTAATGTAATGAATTGAGAAAGATGTAGTTGGTTGAAAATGGCTTCACCGTATCAACATGTGTCTTAAAAACCCCTGTAACATCTCCCGTTGACAGATGTGGGTCTGCATCTTTGGTGTTTGCTGGTTTATAACACGCATCAATTTCTTCAACGGTCATAACAGCGGGGTCATGGTCTATGTCTTCGTTCTCTACATCCATTCCACCACCAACGGAACCTATCTCGCGCCCTCCCGAACACTGAAGAACTTATAGCATGATCACTTTCTCCCCTTTCATTGCTATTACAAAAATAACGGGTAATATACCTAAAATGTTTGTTAACGATAAATATCTATAACAATATACACTTTGTTGAATACAACAACCAATGGGATTACCTAACTTAATGTGATAAATATCCAATAATTACTGCATTCTATACATTATGTTTATACATACCTCTGTGTGGTGTGACGACACTGCTTGTTGGTGGCCAATATTATCCTTGACTATCATGGTGAAAGCGGATATTAACGCTTGGTTATTCTCAGCTAGTTTGGCATCGATAAAGCACTGCATTTTTTGAGAAATTTCATCGGCCAAATCTTTCAATTTGGAGTCTAATAATGCAGATATTTCCCCTAATTCTTTCGACACTTCCTCCTTCTCAGATCCCAAACTCTTTCCCTTTCCCCCACAATCGTTTATAATTTTGCTCCCCCATTTTGTATGTTGTTGGGAGGATTCCCCGCTGTCGGAGCCTCCAAGAAAGTGACAATATTTGAAGTTAAATCCTTCTTCAATAAGACTCGCCATTTTGTCAACGGCCGGGTCATCTTCGTCATCACTCCACCCAAGATCTTCCTCTTCCTTATCAAATACTACTTCCGGCCAAATTATCGGAGTAACATCCACCTGCGTTCAAAAATTTCAGTTATTAACATTACTAACACCTTCCCCCGTTAACACCAATTTTCAAACTTATTAACCATGAATAAATGAACTCTGAAATACCTAGCGATACCCATCAACTTTCCCTGCATGTTTGACATTGAAAGGGCACTGTTTTTTCTTTCTGATGATAACTTCGGCCATAGAGTAACTATCATCCGCCCCCTCTCCCAAATCCTGTTCGCCTTGCACTTGAAGTTCTGGTACAGCTTCCATAACAACCATTTGCAGGGCCTGAAACAAACCTTGAATAGCTACGTTTCCAGTCAAAGTACTTGTGATATTTCTCTCTTTGACAGTACTCATAAACCGATCAAAGGAGACCCTTCCCCACGGATACGCGAGGAAAGACTTAAGTCCTCCACCATTCCAACATGCTCCTCCACTATCTTATATCTCGGGTATTGAGTGGTGGGCAACAGAATTCCATCGACAAGTACCAAACACGCTAACCTCAATCTAACTTCGCGGTCAGTAACAATATCCTCCTTCAGCATGTATAAAACACGATCCACTATAACATCCTTCTCAGTCCCGAATAGCGTATGAAAACAAGAAGATCTGTCTGAAACAGATCCTTTCCTCTTTCTCTTCTCCCTAGTTGGTGGGTAACTGCCACAGTGCAAATCTGTGACGAGCTTAAATTCTCTGAGGGAAAATCGCACAGGTTGTCCGACAAACAAAACCCACATCTCATTCTCTTTCTTAATTTTCAACTGCCTACATAAAAAGAAAAGCGCAAAACTTCCAGACCATGACGGCCTCGAGGGGAGATCCAAGAGACCCCCTAATGATGACTCCCTCATAAAAGCGACTTCTTCTTCCTTAAGTGCTCCGAGAAGAATACTCACAATTTTGACCTTCTGATATACGCTAACTCTATCTCCCAAAAGTTGTTTCCTCCGCCGCGAGAACTCTCTGCGGAAGACCTAAATCCTCCATCTGCAACAACATAGCCTATCACATTTTACTTTAGAAAAATTTAACAGCATAATCTAAACATATGGACAATGCTCATCACAAAATTTGGGCGAATAAGATCTTCGCTTTCCTAAACGCTTCTCCGCTACACAGAATTCACCCAGATGCACGTTTTTAAAAATAATCGAGAAGGAGATAAAAGTTCGGTAAAGTGTAAAGGTATATTTTAGCAGCAAGTTATGCTTCTTCTTTCTTATATGATGTGTAAACCTTGAATATTTTTATTAGGTCTGCAGTTTTGCCGATTGAGTTTGAGGACGAACTTTTTCGCCGCTTAAAAAGGTAGATCCTTTCCTTTTTTCCCTCTTTTTGTATTTCGTAACTTTTCGAAAGTTTGTAATTATTAAAAGTTTACTTTATTAAACTTCATCAGATTTACTGACATACAATATATAACTACTCGTATATGCACTCAAAAACAACGGGGTTTTGTAAGGATTTTTAGGAATTTTTTCGCCCTTCCGCACGTAAACAGTTTGTCAACAACACAATCATTTTCTATTAATCAATTTCTTTATCTTCCATTCCTATTTCTATTTAGTGCAATTTCTTTTAATTTATTAGATATTAATGTATAGAAGTTAATTTATTAAATATTAATGTATAGAGGTTATACTGGTCTTATATTTGTAAAAAAGAAATTGCAGTTGACGAACAAATAATAATAGCTTAAATATAGCCAAAATGCCACTTCAGAAATTATTTACAAACAAATGAAAAGAGAGTGTAGCAAAAGTATTGGCAGAGTACATATATATAAACAGCCACACTCACAACCGCGCGTATAACACTAATTTACCCAACAAAACAAAACCAAACAGTGACTTTTGACAGGAACAAATAGCATAGAGACATTGAGACCAAAAACAAAAACTGTGAAAGAGAGAGAGATATAGACAAACTCTAATCTCACATCTTCACCTCCTGCCTCTTCTCCCATCTTCCTACTCTTTGGTTGGCACGTATACTGGGAGATTCACGAGTGTATCGATTCTGTCAACTCCACTGAGCTCAGGTGAATCAGTTCCGAGCCTGGAGTTGATGTTGATGCTGTGTCCGGTTCCGGTTCAGTGAAGCTATTGCTGATGTGTTTGTCCTGTGAGAAAGAAGCACTTGACAATTTGTTTGGCTTCGAGTCAAGGAAGAGGCAAACTACAGCACAGTCATCGACTTTTGAAGTCGGAAACTTCCATCTCCAACTCCGCACTGCGGCTTCCACCAAGGCTCGACCTGCTGAACAACGTGTTGGTGCTTTCGCTACAATCTCCACAACTTCTTCATTCGTCAATACATCCCAAATCTATCAAAGTTTTAAGAAAGAAATAAACTTAAAAGACCAAATAGTTTTGTACATTTAATCATATGGTTAATATGATAATATCCAAAGTCTAATAACGTATAAGAAATTGTTATTTCTCTTACCCCATCAGTTGCTAAGACAACAAATTCATCTCTCTCAGTAAGGCGTCGGTAGTACACGTCAGGCACAGAAATGAGACCAAAGTCCTTGAGGCAAAAATCTCCAAACGCACGTGCCATAGCGAGACCAGGCGAGTTGTGGTTAGGAAGCCACAGGCGAGAAACACCAGGTTCATCTCGAAGAGCAAATATACGTCCTCTGCATCTCTTTATCCTTGCTGCTTCAGCTGAGAACGAAAAAAACTCACACTTTAACTGATAAAAACCAAATTATCTTCTCAAATGTCAAGGATGAAACTAAAGTTCCATTATTTGTCCCACATCAGTAATTCCTAACGAACTTCACAATGATGAAATTGGTTACTTCTTCAAGAGGCAAATGTAAGAGTAAATGGATGGTAACTAACCTGGAACATCTGGTTTGAGATCTTCAGTCAATTGGAAAGGAACAAGTTTATTCTCTTTGTTTCTTGTACCCAACACTGCTCTTGAATCCCCAATATTTCCGACAACAAGATGTTGCCCCTACCAAAAAACCCCCCAAAAAAACAAAACAATCAAGACAAGTGAAAACGAGTTTAAGCAACAAACCTCAGAAGCAACATCAGAAACTATGGTCCAACTACCTGCTTGACCATGGTTACTGCAGTTGTTCCACTGCAAAAACAATCCACATCCACTTGCATCTTCAATTCCTTGTCCATGAATCTATAGGCTTTAACAATTGAGCTCAACAGTGTTTGAACCATATCTTGATCCTTTACGGAATCCTTATTGTAGATTCGAGATTCTCCATTAGCATATATATGCACAAGATTCTCTGAGACCTTTCTATCCTCAGTGTTGAGGCTGATCTCTTTAAGCACCTCCTCGCATGACACATATGACTCCAAGTGAGAGCTTAGTTTGAGCGGAAGCAAATCTCTCACTCTCTTAGCGATAACGTGACCATACGGACCATGGCCATCAAACACACCACAAAAAACAGTGTCCGCCATAGACCCAAAATTCTGAAACATTTTCAACACAATCAATATCCAGCTGAACCTCACATGAGTGACACTAGGCTATACAACTAAGTACACGTGAGAAACGTATTAAAAAGATAAACTCCAAAACAGCAGAAAGTTAAATGAGCTTCTTCGTTTGACAAGGATCTCGTCAACTACAACTAAATCAATTGTTCCTTGAAGTAGTAAATTTGATAAGAATGTAGCTCTAAATTGCAAAGATACTGAAGAATAAAAGCTGTTTCAAGACCTCAGATAGGCCAGATTATACTGCAGTCATTTGTTACAGCAATATGAACTATAGGGAAGCTAAACTACAAAGTGAATCAATTGTTCCTTGGAGTACTACATGTAATAACAACGTACACAAAGAACCGTGCAATGAGAGCTACATTGAATCCACCAGAAACAACAAACCAGACACGACCAAGTTAAAACAATAAGAGCATAACAACAAATACGGTTCAACTCCACAAACTCACCTCCCAGACAATCATAGCGTCCTGGTTAGGACCTTTCTTGCCTTGCTGAGAAAATAGAGACGCATTATCGGTAGAGCCATTTAAGAACATCCTTCCAGGGATCCTGTGGAGAAGTGGCTCATCTTCTCCAATCTTGTCAAAAGAAGAACTGCAAGATCTCCTCTTGGAACTCTTCCTCCTCCTGGGACCAACATGTGATCCAGGAGGAAGACGAGGAGACCCATGAACCGATCTCCTACTCGTTCCTCCTGAAGATGATAAGCAGGACCCCATATCAAGGGCCCTGATAACGCTTATCAGGCACTCCAGACCACCAACGCAATCAAAATCAAAACTTGTGTTTTCCTGTGTCGGAATCTTCACCCTCAAGGCTTCCCTCACCGCCAGGATTGTATAATTGAACAAGAACACACCGATTTGGTGATAAAAAAAAAAAGAACAAAACCAAAGTCTTTCTTCAAACAATTGTTCAATCAGAAGGAATTTGTCGTGTAGCTGTCAGATTAATGCAAAAGTACAGATGAAAAGGAAAAGACTTAAGAGAGAAGAGAAGAGAAGAGAGAAGAGAAGAGAAGAGAGAGAGAAAGGAACAAGAAGAGAATCAGACAAGACAGGAGTTTATCAGAATCTAAAGTTTCAGCAGTTCAGAAATAGACGATGGTTTTATCCATAATCTCATCCACAAACACAAATCAAAAAAGAGAATCCTTTTCGAATTAAGAAGGCAAAAAGAGAGAGAGAGTAGCGAGTCGAAATAATCTGCTTGAAGGTGGAGACAGAATCGGATCTAAAGGACAGAATCAGAATCGAATTTCGAGGAATAACCACAAATTTCTTACGGTAATGCCGCTCTGCTTCTCTCTCTCTCCAAAGCTTTATTTTCTAGGATGAGTTTACTTTTATAAATATTTTAAGAAATTATAATTTTTAGAAGATAAAAGTACATCACTTATCGACTTTTTTAGAAATCTTATCTCATGAAATTTAAGTTTCTTGGTGAACAAAATAATAATAATAATAATAATAATAATAATTTCCTTTATTTGTGTTTCTCATTAAAAAATTGATTTTTACACATTAAAAAAGATATTTAGTGCTCAATTTAAATAATTTTTTATTCAATGTATACACCTGCATCTCAGAGCACTTCATAAACATGAAGCAAATTTAAAGAAAACATGAAACTAATCTTGCAGGAAGCAAATAATGCTTTGGAATAAATCAGACTTTAAAACTGATATTAAAAAAAAAACAGAAACAGACAAATCGTCAACTAAAAAGGAAACACAATCATCTCAAAAGATGTCAACATACATGAAGAAAAAGAAAGAGAATTCAGCCAAAACATCAGAAGCAAACGAGTTTTTAGATAGATAGGAACTCTGAAATTTATTGTCTTCAGATAAGAAACAAAACTACAGAGCAGGCGGTTTTATTAGTAACGTACTTTCTCACTCAGTCTTCTTCCTCTGCCTCTTCAAGCCAATTCACAAATGGCTCAATGCTTTTCACAAAGGTTTGCCTGCAAGAAAAGAAATAACATGAGATAGATAATTTTGTTCAAGAAAGCAGCTTTCCAAGATGAAGTTTAATAGATAATGTTATGGAACTAACCTGCCCTTTGAGTTGGTTCCTTTACGGAACCAGTGGAGGATGGTGTCTTCAGCGAGGACATCAAGTTCATAGAGCGACCTCACAACTTCTGGGAAAACTTTCATGAGCTTTGCATCCTCGTAGCATTGCATTTGGACTTTGTACATCAGCTCCAGCTCTAGCTTTCCGCTGCTGCAGAACGTGTTCAGAAGTGGCGCCCATGCTTTCACCTGACGAAGAACAGAGTTTGCATTTTGCTGCTGGTTTTTACCAGACCACTGAACAGCATCCATCAAACCATCCCAAATGACACGCACAACCTCAATCTCTGGGAGGTTAGCATCTTTCACCAGCTGCTTCACTGTCTCAATGACTTCATCTACATTGATTTCCTCTGTGACCTTGCTTGTAAGAACGGTTTTGATTTCCTTCAACTTCACTTCATGCATCTTCTTTGCATGGTAGTCGACAAGATCAGTCAATCCCTCTTTCCTAAAAATCAATAAGTAGAACACATTTTCGTCAACCAGTCGTACTAATGCAGCATAAAGAAGAAAAGAATGTAGCATTAGCTGTACAATATGCTTCATCAAAGAATATCAAATAATGATACTAAAATCAAACTAACTTCAAGGGAGAGAAACTCACGTGAAATGCTCGGCAAAACTTTCAGCAGATCGCCTTACGGGTGGTAAGAAATCCAAAAGGTTGTCTTCCATCTTCCCACGCCTCAGAATGGAAATCAAGTCTTCAAGACTGTTCTCGACCAAATACTCCTTGAAGAAGTCTGTCACAAAAGTAAGCACTATCCCTTTGGCAACAAGGTTATCCTTGAGCAATGGCTGGAAGACAGTCTCCGGAGGTAATCCTGAGAGCTTCTGGGAAAAGGCAAGTGCTGTGAAGATGGCAAGCTTCTTCCTTTCATTTTCCTCGAAAAGCTCCAGTGACTGCAGGAATCTCCGGGTAACATTTTCGAGATTCTTTATGAGGGAAGGCCTCCTCCGCAGAATCTTCTGTATATAGACAACAGATGGTAAAATGGCTTCACGCTTGGGTTCGCAGTCGATTACAGAGTAAGGATGGCGTTCTCCTTCATCAGGTTTCACTGTTCCAGGTTGTGTACGTCGTCCTATGAAAACAACCTTAATTGACAAAAATCTCCCCATCAAAACTCATAAAAGCGATACGAAAAACAAACAAATAACCAACAAAGGCCACAAACAACAGATAACCAATGAAATGTCCATAACGGTTTGTTGTAAGATTACCTCAAAGAAGATGTCACCGTATCTTGAGAAATTAAGATCTGATGACTCAATACTTTTGGCAACAAGTTCCTAAACCAAGAAAAAGAAGAAATATAAGTTTAAATCAAACACATAATAAAAATAATTAAGTATGACATCGGAAAATGGACAGTATTAAAAAAACAAACATACCAGATCACCAGCATTATCAAGGTAAATCTGGACCACTGCATCAGAAAAGGCTGCAGGGTCCAGAGGAGCAGCAATATTCCGCTTGCGGGTCTTAATCCGCGTACCTCTGCAGTAAAAAGATAAAGAGTATAAATAGAAAATCTCAAGTCAAAAAAGAATAGCTTAAACAGTTCTCCTAAAGACTCTCAAATAGGACAAACTCTAATAATTTTTTGAACAACAACCTAAAAGACAAGATTCACAAATTATCTGAATAGAAATCAGGTCAACTTCTAATTGAAAAGTAAACAGAGGGGTCAGACTAAGATAAGCACTTAAAAGTGTTCAAACAAAAAAAAACACAATCGATAGTTCAAACAACAACACCACATACATATACAAGAGTAACTTAAACAGAAACCCTAAACTCAAAATTAAAATTTCGGATAATTAACTAACAACAAACTAAAGGACTAAAAATTAACTATAAACAGAGGTTAAAACTTAGCGCTTGAGCTAGTAAAGTAAAAAGGCACTTAAACGGTTCAACCCACGAACAGTCAATGAGCTAATAAACCTATCCTATTGAAAAAAAAAACTCCTACACAAAAAGGGATTACTTACCCGAGAGTGGGTTTCTCCTACAGACTCTTAACAGGACAAGCTCTGATTATTTTCTAAGCAACAAACTAAAATACAAGATTCACAAATTATCTAAAAAGAAATCAGCTCAACCTTTAATTGAAAAAAAAAACACAATGGATGGTTCAAACAACAACAACACATACATATAAAAAGATAAACTTAAACCGACCTCTTCAACTTTTAAGTACAAACTCGGATAATTAACTAACAAACAAACCAAAGGACAAAAATTAACTATAAACAGAGGTTAAGAGTTAAGACTTAGAGCTTGAGTTAGTAAAGTAAAAAGGCACTACAACGGTTCAAACCACGAACAGTCAATGAGCTAAATAACTCAAACACAAACAAGGATCACTTACCCGAGAGTGGGTTTCTCCTTCGAGCTGCACAACAAACGAAACGAAACATATTAGCAAACTGAGTGAAAACAAGAAAATGTACCGATGCTTAATAAGGAAAGAAAACGAATTTTCCTCCATTCCCAATTACAAGAAACCCTAGAAATCGAAAAAAAATGAAATTAACTGATTCTAATTGAAATACTCAATTCGAAGAAGAAGAACAAGAAAACCCTAAATTGTGCATACGCGATCCACAAGCCCTAATGATTATCATATACCAAATAACTCGAATGGAAATCAGAGCGAGATGGGTTAGTCAAAAGACTGAACCTTTATACCCAATGAGAGAGAAAAAACTTAATCTTTCGAAAGATTCAAGATTAATCGAGAAAGAAAAGAGAAAGAAGAGATTGATCTACTCATCAGCGAAACGTTGTACAAGAAGAATCTGTTTACCTCATAAACAAGATGAAGGGGGAATCAAAGAAGAGAAAGAGACTCTGTGGATCTGAGGTATCGAGGAGCTCGTGTGAGGAAGAAAGGGTAAGAGAGGAGAGGGATAAAATGAGTAAAGGTGAAAGAAGTAGGCGAAGCTGTCAAAAAAAGATTGTTTCGTCTCGACTCTATAAGTAGAGAGAGATAACACCGAAGATGGACGGATTTAGCCCTTAACCAAAAATATCTCCACGCTTTGGTTTTGGGTCGGGACTCAATTGTTCTCTGCCGGTTTGGCTTGTTCTCTGCCGGTTTGGCTCTTGGTTCTCCTACACCTCTAAATTTCAACCTTAACTAAATTCGTAAATTCGTAAATTGTTAAATCACACACTTTTTATGACTGTTAATATTTGAATGATAAATTGTTAGATCACTTTTTATGACTGTTAATATTTAAATGATATACATAGTGAACATGTATATCCAACAAGTCCGAAGTAAAGTAGTTGTGCAGAAAAAACATATAATTTGATTTAGGTGTAACAATTGGGCATGTTATGTTAATGAGACTGAAGTCCAGAAGTAAGAGTTGGGCCGTTATGTTTTAATAAGGCCCAAGCGGAGAGAAGACTTGTAGCTACCTGCAATGATTTTTTTGACCGAATGGAAAACAGCTCAAGACAGAGGACAAAAGAGTATGACTATTGCTCCACTGTTGATTACACTGAAGAATCAATTCAGTGCTCTTATATATGAGGATCTGTAGCTTAATGGATATTCTTAGGATATTCGTTTTGTCTAGGTCAAAAGGTGTGTTCCTCAAAAAGTTTAAATAGCAAACGTTATAATGTTTAACCGTATTGAGAAAGACTTAATAAAAGAAACTTTTCTTCATCCTTTGCTTTTGCTTTCATGGTATCAGAGCCATGGCAGCTCTCGATCCTATCTTTACACCTGCTACTTTTTCTATTACTCAAGTTGTTACCTTGAAACTCACAAACACAAACTATCTATCTTGGAATCAGTTCGAGCAGTTTCTCGACAGCCAACTTCTTCTCGGCTATGTCAATGGAGCTATTCCCCGCCTACTCAAACTATTCGCAATGGCGACCAAGTTACTGAAACTGGAAATCCGGCGTATCTCAGGTGGGTTCAGACAGATCAGCTCATCATGGCGTGGTTGATTGGCTCTATCTCTCTGAAGAAGATCTTAAGAGTGTTTATGGGTTGCACTCATCTCAGGAAATCTGGTTCTCTTTAGCCAAGAAGTGCAACCGGATCTCTGCTACTCAAAAACTAGACATCCAGAGACGTATACAGACCACTTTAAAGGGTTCCAAATCTCTGTTTCAGTATCTCCAGGAGGTTAAACCACTATGTGATCAACTTGACTCCATCGGCAGTCCAATCTCTGAACAGTTCATTCTTTGTGATTGAAACTGGAGCAGTTGTATGCTTGGAAGACTGGGT
The DNA here is from genome assembly GCA_000411075.1 of Sisymbrium irio. Classification (NCBI taxonomy): domain Eukaryota; kingdom Viridiplantae; phylum Streptophyta; class Magnoliopsida; order Brassicales; family Brassicaceae; genus Sisymbrium; species Sisymbrium irio. The sequence goes on along the minus strand of KE153601.1, from coordinate 136,517 downwards.
AACAAGATGTACATGATCAAGAAGTTGATTGAGCTGAAATTAGGAGGGTATTTTAGAGCCTTACTAAAATAATCATTTCATAACGTATATGACCTTCTTCGTGATTTCTTCAATGTTTTCCTTAACTAATTTGACTCCTGAGATCACCATATTTAACGAATAAATTCTCAAACTTTTGATCGAATATTTGATCAAAATTTTCATCAACATTTTCATCAATTGATCTATCAGAAATATTATCGAAAGAAGATATCATATGTCTGATATTTTGATATTTGATGAAAGATATGGATGTGATCAACAATAAAGAAAAGAGAATGAGTAAAGAAACAAGTGAGAAGCAACAAGTTTTGGTGACGGGAAATAAAAAGTTTGCAAAATTATAGAAGAAGAAATAACAAAGAAACAACTAATAAGTAAAAAAACAACAACTAAAAAAACGTGTGATAAAAAAAATGGTTGAAGATTTAATTGTAACAAAAAAAAAATAACAAAGAAACCAAAACAAAAAGACATAAATATAAATTCTTGTGACTTTGTTTATTTGATTATGTCAACATGTTTGATTCTTGTGACTTCTTAATGTTTTATTCTTATGACTTCTTAATGTTTGATTTTTATAATTTCATGTAAATAGTTAAAGGTTTAAGTATGATGACACCATGAAATGTCTTATAAATTGACTTTTTACAAACATATAAACAAATAATATCAGCCAAAGTGTCCTATAATACGAAACTTTGTGGAAAAAAAACTGGTAATATCATTTAACCACCACATACCAAATCGATATTGTACAAAAATTGTACTTAAACAAGTTTGATATATCGTCATGAGAGATAATACTCAAATGAAAATAACAATTTGATATATTATCACAATAACAAAAATATCAGTTGAAATAAACTAAATATAATAACATCATACTCACACGAAAACTCAAACAAATACAAACTTTCTTGAATATAGAAACATACAATTAAAAGAAAAAAATAAGATTACATCAAACTAAAACTCAAACAACTTGAACAAACATAATATGATAATATAAAACTCAAACAAATTAAACTAACTTGTCAATATGTCATTAATTAACTTATTCTTTACAATAATTTATATATCACCAAGTGGTTCTGTTTTCGCAAGTAAACTATCAAACACTTTATGTTTGTTAAGCTTCTCATTCAAAACCAATTCTTTTTGTTTTATCTCCACATAGTCTGAAACTCCACAAGTGCTGTTCATTCTTTTTTCACAGACTTTTTAGTTTTTTATCTTTGCTGTTCAGCTCTCTCCATGGTTATTTGGAACAGATGTTGATGACTATATAGATTGGTCTTCACATTTTCTTATAGTTTACCTTTTATTATCTTTCGAAGTTCAACATCATATATGATAATGGTGAAGCTCCCTCCATGCATGCTCAAGCGTGAACTTGACTTTGTAATCATTGAAGAAAATTTTCTGATCCACTTTCATAACATCATTCTCATTGTGTCCTATGTATTCTCTTTTATTGCAACATCATAACAGTCTATAAACTTACATACATACATATTAATATTTTCTCATATTTACTTACAGTGACTTGGTTCTCTATTTTGCGTATCAGCAAGTTTCAGACTTAACGAAAAATATGTTGCGATGTATTTCCAAAACGCTTCTAGTTTTTGCTCATTCCCAAAAACCGGATCTTTGGTGACTATTTCCGTCATTCTTTACAGTCGTCAACTTTTTATGCATCTATGTTTGTGTCATTAGTCAATTAGGTACCAGAGACATATTGAGTTGAGTGTTTAATAAATAGTTTTGACTATTTAAGAGATTTAAAAAGTTAGAATATTGAGTATATAAATCCATAAATATAAAGTAAAAATATGTTTACAAGATGAATACAAAGAGGAGAAGAAAAGTGTTTAGAACATGAAAAAGAAAGAGAAGAAGTAAAAACCAAGTATATAAATTAAAAAAATACATATAAGCAGTCTAACTCATGTCTTTAACAATAAAACCAAGAATTTCTTGAAAAAATATAAAAAATTATTTTTGAAAAAAGCTATGGTAACTTGAAGCGGATATTCTTGTAAATGACCTCTTCGGCATTGCTTGTTACCATGAGTGAAGACAACTTTGCTCAAATGAAGCTTATACAAGATCGTCATTAATCAAAACCTCGATGGAAATACTCTCACCTCTCTCTAATTTCATATCACAACAAAACATAATCATATATCTATCTGAATTGTTTCTTTGATAAACGTAAAGTAGATTTTTTTTTTAACAATTCAAAATTGATTTCATATATAATTTTCTGAATAATGGAAACAATCTGAAATGAATAATCAAACATAGATTTAGCTTCAAAGAGATAGTAGAGGTGGTGGAGGAAACATCAATGTGATGTTGAGCTGATTGGGAACATAATTGGAGATTTGGAGGATGATTGATTCAGAAGATGGTTGATTGATCAATCAAGAGATGAAAGAAAAAAAGTCGACGACAGAGAAGATGAAGTAGAAAGAAAGGTAGAAATGGTTTGTGTTGTTCTTCTTCTGTCTAATGAACATGTGTATTTTAAAAGACACCTCTTCAACCTCTTATTTTATAGCTGTCTCTAACGTTATTTGTTTTCTTTGATTTAATTAAATTTTTATTTTCAGCGAGAATCTACTTAAGAATTTGCAATAATAATACTCTTAATTATATCAAATATAATTCTTGGTTGTTAGAACATATGCCTCTAAATCTTAATTTTAACTGCTTAGTCAAGTAAACTAATCTGAATTTATATGGTAATCATTACCATCCACCTCACTCAGTTAAATTATAGAAACCTTGATTAGTAAGTCCATCATAAAATGAAACAAGCATTGATAGTTGATAAGATTGAAGAGGCATCAACATACTTGATATTAATTGAGAAATTATTTTAATCTAGTTTAAGTTTAGATTTAACATTTATATCTAATATAAATAAATATAACTAATATATATCTTTTATATATTTAATGGATTATAAATACTTAATTAATTTAAACATAATTAAAATATATAATTATTTATCAGGTAATTTTTATTTAATTTACAAGTCCTAATTAAATTAAAACTGTAAACTAAAATTACAAAAAAATCATGTGACAACAAACTTCAATTAAATCAAACTAAATTGGTACATTATAACTGATTCAATAAGATCACATCATGATCTTAACTTAAAGTATATAATCAACCATTACAATAAAACATGTTTAAATTTTATGTATACACTATTTTAATATTATATGTATACGTGATGTAAATACATGAAACACATAAACTCAAAATCATCATACATTACTAAATAATGTGTTCCCCTTTAAACAAATTATAAGTGTATTAACTCATGTAAATTACATATGCATAAAAGTAACAAACACTTCTAAACATATATGCAGAATTTGAATACCAACTAATTATAATCAAATTATAATATAATAAATTTAAAATATCATCCAATTTTTAATATTTATATATATCTATTAAATTAGATTCAAAATCAATATTATACAAATAGTCTCTAATACCATTGTAGAAATTCATATCAGTTCATAAACGATTTATAAATACATTTGTGAATTCATATGCCAATATCTCATGCAAATATTGAAATAAATCTAGATTTTACGTTTTCCAATATACCTAGATATTTTGCAGTGAAAAATATGAATAAGAACAAATAAATGTTGTTCAGCACTCTAAACGTCATGTCTCTACTGATATCCACACACACACACACAAACTTGATCGAGTTGAGATGTTAGTACCGTAGAGATCAAATCTGAATACAAAGAACACTTCATTTGCAATTAGAGTTTGCAGCCATATTTGTATATGTTAATTAATCATCACAAATACGTCTTCTATTATACAAGAGGCATAAACCTAATGCTTTTAGATTTATAATAGACCATGCCCACATCTCTTGTTAACAAGATCAACACATGATATTATACCGATAAGATCATTATTTGTATATGCATATTTGACCAAACATTTATAACAATGGTCCATCAGATATTGTCCATCTGAACATGTACACCATATTTTTTGATAATATTCACACATATATTCAAGATTATGTGTCCATGATATTATGTGCATGAGACTATCTATTTTGTCAATATATATTTTGAGGAATTTGTGTATCCAAAAAACAGTCTTATTAATCAATTTAATTTTTTATTCATTGCCACATCCTTACGGTGATAATAGGACCCAATTTTTTATTTATTGAAATGTGAGTTAAATTTAACTAAATTTTTTTTTTTTGCTTTTAGATTCAAGTTTTTTTTTGTCTTGTTAAGTGTAACAAGATAACATATTTTGGTTTTGTGTTATTTGATAAAAGGCTGATAATTCCAACCGCTCAGATTGCTCCAATCTTATATATCCAGGTTTTGTTTCTACCAACCAAGAGTTTGCTATAGGTGGAGCCATGCCTAAAGCTTCTGTCATAAAATGTGAACAAATATCATTACTCATAAAATATATAGAAGGTTAAGATAATCAAACACTATCTTTCATCATATATCTTTTAAAACACTTACTCTTATAATATATACAATTTGAGGATAGTTGCCTTATGTGTATTATCGGACTCTCACACAGGAAATTGGTGGTTGAAATTAGGTTCCGATCAAACTCTCACATATTGGTCATTGTTTACTCATCTACAAAATATTGCTTCAGATATTCATTGGGGAGGTGAAGTAAGAAATGATAAAAGAAATCCAAAACACACATCAACAACCATGGAAAGTGGGCGTTTTTCAAATGAAGGATATACAAATACTGGTTTTTTTAGGAATATTGAAATAATTGATGAAGCTGATGTTACGAAACCTCCTGAGAGACTTAGCCCTTATATGACATATCAACATTGCTATGATATAATAGTAAATGGTTATCATCATGACAGGGATGTTTCTTTTTATTATAGTGGTCGTGGTCAAAATCCTCTTTGTAAGTGATTACTATTTTTTTTTACATTTTTTTCAACAACTAAAAATCACAATTGAAGAAGAAAGTTAGAAAAGCTTCTTTTTACTATGGTTGTCCTGGTCAAAATCCTTAATCCAGCTTAGTGGTTGTGATCCAGCATGAAAAGCTTCTGAAGTGAGAATTCTAACATTACGTGGTAACTTGTCCGCTTTAACGTTTTTTGCCCTTGGAATTAGCTTAATGGAAAATGAGTTGAAAAACTCATTCCATATATTAAATTCCACTATATGCGTCGTGAACACCGGCCAATCTTCCAGATTAGACACTATCTTCAACAAGTCTGAGCAGTCTGTAGCAAACATTATGCTCTTGTAGTTGAGATCTTTCATACATTCCATTGCCTAGAGTAATGCCTTAAACTCTGCATGTAACGGTGTTAAATTGGCTCGATTATTACGAGATCACATCCTCCTTTCTGTGTCCCCCTCTTTTGTATTGTACCAACCTTGACCTAAATAAGTATATGAGACTTTTCATGAACCATCGATATAACACCACCATCAATTATGCTCTACAATATTAGCCTGTGTAAGACACTGTTGTGCTTTATTCCCAGTATAAAGCAATTGAGTCTCCTACCATAGTCTGCCTTCTGTTTCCACGATACGTAAACTCTCATCGGATTTACTGTCCTAGTTATGAAAGACCTTATCATTCCTGTTTTTCCATAAGTACCAGATTACCCATGGAAAATAACTATTTTCAGTTCCTTTCGGTACACGCCAAAAACATATTATATATGTATGCATGTTGTATATGAGTCAATATATATAATGTTAACCACCAATTATATCATATATTATATTTATGATGGTTTTAATAAATAATAATACACAATTTAAATCTTTAGAACATATAGATCTAATCCAAAATCATAAAAGTTTAAGACCCATTAATATATTGAGTATTTAAATTAATTTACAAAATTTAAATAAAATTTTTGTGTCATATATACTAGATTTCTAATATGTAGATGCAAAGGATATTGTAACTTAATGAACAATCTATATTTTTTCTATAAAAATTTGACACTAAACAAATTAAAAGCATCCAAAATCTTAGAAAATAAACTGAATGCATATGGGAACTGAAATTTACCTCTAGATTTGTTGCGAGTAATAATTTTATTATAATACATTTAAAAATGATTTAAAATATTTTTATGAGTTTAATATATGTATTAACATTTATATATTTTAGGATTGATGTTTGTTATAAAGATGATTGAATATTTTCGTTCTTTGATGCTCAATAAGTTTTGGATAGTAGATGTTTGTTCATTCCATATAGATAATCATATTATTGTGGATTTTTTTTAAGATATTGATAATTGACATTAAATTTTTTTAAAATATTTGTACGTACATATTTATTTTATCATTTGCATATCCATTTTATATGCTGGTTAATTTATTAGTACTTGTTTTCATTGATATATTTATTTTAATAACTGCTCATTTTTAATAATTTATTGTAATTAAAATTCGAGATATTTACAAAATAAAGCACTTCTTCACTTTTTCTTAACAAATTTAATCACTTATTACTCCTGGGACACTTAACATATCTCAACAACGACTATTCTCGCATTGGCCCACATAGAAAAAACCAATTTTAACCTTTTACGTCCAATTAATGTTTCCAATCGAACCAAGACTATCTCGTTTCGTTTAAATCTCTTATATTTATTTTTATTTTTTGGGACTTGCAAAAACTTTCAAGATTGTTAAGATGCTGTCAACTTTTTTTGCACGATTTGAACAATGATGGAGTACAATACATAGGATCCGTATAGATTGGTAGACATGGATGTTATTTTTAATTTGTATTTTTTTACTTCTAGTATATATACGTACACATGTGTACAACACTAACTAAAAGATCATAAATTAGTTATTTACCTTTTTCGCTTAGTGTTATATATACTACATGACCAACTTTACATATATATGTGAACAAAACACACATCTTAACCTAAATGAGGCTCTCCAAATAGACGACAATATATTAGACAGAACATCACTCTCTGTACATATGGACACGTAAACATGGAAGGTGTGCAGGGGAAAGAAATACCTCTTTCTGGTCCATAGATACACGTACACATTACACTGACCTTTTTGGGTGGTACTATAATGAGTGTCCACGTGGACTAGACTATGTGGTGGTTGAAAACGGCACAGAGCGTTTATATGGATGGGTGCACACTGCACATGGTTGTTCTTCTTAGTTTCTCATTTTTCTGATATAGCACCCGTTCATCTTACTAACACTGTTCTATCAAAGGTACCACATGGATATGTACACATGGATGTGCATAACACCAAGGAAAGGGTTTACTCCGAAAGCTATCTAGTCTGAAATCGTCTAGATGTCTTCTCTTTTACTACTTCTCTATCAAAGCACCCTGATGTTCTTATCTCTTTCGCTGCTGTCATCTTGAGTTCTTCTCTTTCTCTTTGTCCATGGTGAAGAAGCCATACTTGGAGACTGTCTCTTTGTCTTCACAAGAGCACAAATTGAGAAAGCATCGGAAACACAAACAAAAACCTAATCTTCAATCTAAATTCACACAAAGAACAAAGAAATGTCAAATTCCAAATCTAACTCTTCATAGACTGAAAGGTGGAGTTTAATTTTCCTGCTGGTTGTGGGCACTATGATACTTCAGCGGGGAGCAGAGAGAAAGGAGAAGAGTGATTTTTAAGTTCTTAGCATCTAATTTTTTTCTTCTGATATAGTATCTGCTCCAATTTCTAACACTTCTCTACCAAAACTAGTCCAAAATTATTCGGAGAATTATTATAAATATGTTTGATCTCTGTTCCAGATCTTGGGCGTTGGTATTTCTCTTTTACAGAGAAAATGAAAGCAAATATAAAGAAAAATTTAAACAGCATTGGAGATAAGGTCATAAAAATTAATCATACCAAAAAGTATTAAAATAAACCAAACCAAACCAAAATTTTAAAAATACGCTTAATATCATCTTTCATCTGGTTAGGGGTTCAACGGGCATTAACCATCCCTAAAGTATCTATAGAGCAAAAAGTGCCTAATATGTAACAATAGAAATAAGAAGTGCCTTAATATGTAAATAACATTCATATGTATAATTGATTTTTTTTTGAAAAAATTGGTTGTGGTTGGCATCTCTGTTAATTTTCCTGATTTTGATGTTGAATATAAAACGATTCAGTATTACTGTGTCGAAAAAAAAAAAAATCAAATTGCTAAGTTAACATTTGAGATAATGTATCTTGTTATACATATTAAGTAGATACGCAAGTGGTAAAATGACAGTTGAAATAGTTGTGACAGTATATCTTGTGACATTGAAAAGTTGTGACAGTATATCTTGTTCTTAGTTTTTTTTTTTTTGTCAACTAACTCCATATATTAAATCAAGTTTGATCCGGGTTCCGGGATTCCGTATCCGGATATTCCGGAAGAGTCTGACTTATATGGGAAAATATTAATCCACGTGCTCTAGCCCTTTTCGCAAGAGTATCGGCACTGGAGTTTTCGATTCGAGGAATTAAACTTAAATTACAAATATCAAAAATAGCTCTTAAGTCACTTAAGAGTTCTATCTCATTTTTAAAAGCTGGCCAATCCATCGGATCCTCCATCATATCGATTAGGCTGGAACAGTCCGTTTTAAAATGTACCGTCGTTATTCCCTTCTCCCGGAGACATGACATCGCCCAAATCATCCCATCTACCTCCGCATGTAGATATGAGAGACTTCTTCTGCAAGCTTGTTGGCCGATGGTATATGATCCCATATTATCCCGATAGCAC
>KE153601.1:100820-115068 GCA_000411075.1 Sisymbrium irio | reverse complement strand
ACCTTTGCGTCGACCGATGCACTCACTGCATCGCTCGATGCACCACACAGGTAAGTATTCTCGAGCTCGTTGTTTGTTCATTCATTTTTTTTTACCGATCCTAAGGCTAGATGAACACTGGGGACATTGTTATTCAAATATGGGGGAGGTAATTACTGACATTGTTCTCGTTTTGGTTGTTTAGAGTCAGTTGTGTCAGTTTGTATCATTTTATTGAGTCAAGTTTTATCGGGAAGTATGAGCTTTTCTTGGAACTAATCACTTTGATTACCACTTTAATGACCATTCTTACAGTGTTTGACAGCAGATTTTACTGATGCAAAAACCCAAAGGTGGATTGATCTACCAATGTCCCAATATCTGTTTGAGTGTTTGAAGGATCCTGAGCTGACCTGCCCCTAATGAACTTAATTTTTCTCAATTTGGGGCTTTGTATGCTTTGGATCAGATTCCTTGTTGAGGTCTGCAAAATGTTGGTCTGTGGTTATGGTTTCCCTCTCCATTCCCTTCAATTTTTTAAGAAAAAAAAATAAAGGTCAAAAAGAAGTGATCAAGGGTGTTGATGGTGATCCCATTGGCTCCCATGTTTCATGAAAATCTGTGCAGAGCATTCAGCTGATAAGAAAAAATAAAATGATACCCTCGTAGGGAAAAATCAGCTGAATGGAAGTGAGAAAATAGAGAGAAAGCCTGAAGCAGAACCTTCATAATAAACAGCATCTTGAACAGGTCAGAGTCCATGTGTTCTTTGATCGATATTCCCTCGTTGGGACTGCACCTTTAATTTAATAAGGTCAGTGATGGTGAATTTGGATATCTCCTATGGGTTGTGGTTTGCAATTTGGGATGGTTGGTAAGCTTGAAGGGAAGTAGTGGATGCATTCTCTAAAGTTGATGCTATTTGATGTGGCTTAAAAAGGTTGTGGTTAATTTGGTGTTCTAAAGGATATGTGAGTTCTCATTTGTTTTCAAACTTCTTTCTCTGGTTTAGTTTTCTGTTTTGCTTGAAGGCAAGCAAAAGCTAAGTCTGGGGAAGATATATCATGGTTTTTACTGATTTTAACCATGGTATAAGTTGTGTTTTTAGAGTCTTTCAAGTGTTTTTTTGAGTCTTGTTGAGTCCTTTACATGTTTAGGTATGATTTGGACTTGATTGGAGATTATGGAGCATTTGGAGTAATTGGACTTTGATAGCTGAGAAGAGCAGTTCAGAGTACACTTTTTGGTCATGCATCGGTCGACGCANGTCAAAAAGAAGTGATCAAGGGTGTTGATGGTGATCCCATTGGCTCCCATGTTTCATGAAAATCTGTGCAGAGCATTCAGCTGATAAGAAAAAATAAAATGATACCCTCGTAGGGAAAAATCAGCTGAATGGAAGTGAGAAAATAGAGAGAAAGCCTGAAGCAGAACCTTCATAATAAACAGCATCTTGAACAGGTCAGAGTCCATGTGTTCTTTGATCGATATTCCCTCGTTGGGACTGCACCTTTAATTTAATAAGGTCAGTGATGGTGAATTTGGATATCTCCTATGGGTTGTGGTTTGCAATTTGGGATGGTTGGTAAGCTTGAAGGGAAGTAGTGGATGCATTCTCTAAAGTTGATGCTATTTGATGTGGCTTAAAAAGGTTGTGGTTAATTTGGTGTTCTAAAGGATATGTGAGTTCTCATTTGTTTTCAAACTTCTTTCTCTGGTTTAGTTTTCTGTTTTGCTTGAAGGCAAGCAAAAGCTAAGTCTGGGGAAGATATATCATGGTTTTTACTGATTTTAACCATGGTATAAGTTGTGTTTTTAGAGTCTTTCAAGTGTTTTTTTGAGTCTTGTTGAGTCCTTTACATGTTTAGGTATGATTTGGACTTGATTGGAGATTATGGAGCATTTGGAGTAATTGGACTTTGATAGCTGAGAAGAGCAGTTCAGAGTACACTTTTTGGTCATGCATCGGTCGACGCAGCCTGTGTATCGGTCGATGCAGTCCTGTGATACAAGTCCTTCGCACTGTTTTACACAAAAAGAGAAATTTGCTCACAATTCGGATATTTGCAACACAAATCCTTTTTGTGTTTTAGGCCATATTTAGGATTTTAAAAGTCATTATTTAGACTTATCTTTGTTCTACTTTGGTTTTAGAGAGAGATTTGTAGCAGAGCTTTGGAGAGAAGAATCAGAACTCTTTCAGAGAGATTCAGAACTCCTTTACTTCTTCTATTGATTTCTTAATGCAATTTATTCTGTCTGTGATTATGTTTTCATTCTCCATGTCTGAGTAATCTGCTAGTTAGGTTTAAGGTTTCTCATTAGGGATTTCATAGATTGTTAGGTTGATTGGTTTCTCATTAGGGATTTCATAGATTGTCTGAGTAATCTGCTAGTTAGGTAGATTGAACACTAGTTCTTCATCTAGGTTGTGATTAATGCTTGATCTGAACTGAAGAGTTAGATTATTAATCATATGTTGATTCTCGTAACTAAAGTTGGTTAATTAGCTACAAAAAAACTTATGTGAGCAAATTACCTATCTACAAAGGAAATTGATTTCGGGATTTATTGAATAGATATAACCTGGAATTAATGCATGTTTCGACTTTAGAACTCACAAATAAATTTGGTTTTCTAGGTTTTTAGATATATATAATTTTCGCAGCGACAGCTGGTTCACTTTATCATTGTGTTTCGAGTTCTAGAACCTAGCAGAATCCTGATTAACTGGTTAGCTTGCAATCCTGATTACCTGAGAATATTTTGAGCCTGACATTTTCTCCATCTGATCTTACAAACCGATTTACTGTTTTTCGTTATTTACTTTACATTGGTTTCATTTAGCTTAATTCAAAAGCCTAATAGTTTATTGTCTGATTCTTGAATCTTTGTGGAATTCGACCTCTAAGTACTGCAATCGATTTCTTAATTGAGAGAGTAACTCTAAGGATTATATTGAGCATATCAATGATGAGAATATATGTTGGATATGAACTTCATTGATACTTAAGAATTAAAAGCCACCCATGAAGGATTTAAGTAATGCATAGACTGAAATTTGAATGAGTCAGTCTTTCAAACATTAAGGGGAGAAAAATAAAGAGCTGGAAAATAAAATAAGTTGCAATTAATTATCATTGATCCTCGGACTCAAGAATATAAATTAAAAGTCCAAAAGATAATTCATTTATAAAGTTGAGTAAACCAATTGTCAGACTTATTTACTGACCCAAAAAGTGACAAATTCATATATACCAGCTGTAAAAGCTCCAGTAAAAATAATATTTCAGAAGAATAATATCAATATGCTAAATGAATATTGGTTCCAAATTCTCGGTAAAGAAAATGTGCAGAAATTAAAAATGGTCAAGCCGAGATAGTAAAGATTTTTTTATGATCTCCAAAAATAGACATTACATATGATAAAGGAAGAAATTCAGGCCTGAGACTAGAAAGATATCTCTATAAGTTATGTCATGTGTAGAATAAAATAGAACCAAAAAAGCAAATCGACGTCGATGATAAGTTTGCATGCAATGAAGCAGTTGATATGATAAATGAGAAAGAGGATCATGAAAGAAAGTCTATTGAAAAAGTGTACACAAATAAATGATTGGCCAATTTGGAAATAAGCAATAGACACGAAAATGAAATCTCTAAGAAAGAGAAAAGTATGTGGATTAGTAGTCCATATGACTAAGGTGATAAACCAGTGGGATATGAATAAGTCTTAATGCTAAAGTAGTATTAATATAATATTGATTATAAAGAGACATAGTCTTATGTGGTGGATGCAACAACCTTTAAGTTCATTAATAGTGTGGTAATAATAAAAAGGTTTGACTTATACAATCCACTGAGTAATGATAATTATATAAAGCTCCTATTGATATTCCATAAGGATAAAAATTTATAATATTAAAATTATGTTCCCGATAACTCAAGGTATTTGATCCGATTAAGACAAATTAGTTTAATGGAGTATAACCAGAAAATGAATATAACAAGATGAGTAAATGTATCAATGTGTATTTATCAAAGGATTATGGATAACTAGAATCTTTAATCATCATGGAAACTCTTGCAGAGTTATCACAAATAGTTTGATGAAAATAATATGTGATCTGATATTTGGGCATATTTGTCAAAACACTTAAAGAGTTATTGAAACTCGTAGTTTCGAAAAAATTATTATTGGAAAGACAACATTCTCTTTATTTATTCCAAATTGAGTATTAAGGAAAGAGATGAGTATTCTTATAGGATTTACATAAAACAATGCTCATATAGGTTTGATATTAAAGTACCATATTTAAATGTTATTTGAGCATGTTACTAAAAGATGTGATTTTTTATGATAAGAAAGAAAGTCATAATAGTAACTTTGATCAAAGAGCATGAATAACATATATTACAATAAAAGATTATAAGACAATATGTAAAAAGAATTGGTCTGAAGTCCAAACAGACCAATAAAATATTGTCTATATTAAAAGGGTAATATGAACTAGACGTTCAACGAGCTTAGATATTAACCAAGTATTCACGAAGGTTATGGTCAATTATCAAAAGATGATATATATACATGTGATTTTGAATGCATATATTGAAGATAATATTTTCAGGGGGAGAAATATGATAATGTATGTGATTGTAGTCTTTTTTTCTTCTCATGGTTTTTATCCCACTAGGTTTTTCCTTGAAAATGTTTTAATCAGGCAGTAAGGAACACACAAAGATAGACATACAAAATAACAACTGTCATAATACAAATAATGAAAGTCTATCATTTCTCCATATTCTTCTCCTTGATTAACGAGATCAAGACAATCCAAGATAATGATCAAATGAGTCAACACCAAGACTGAAACACTGCAGAAGAATGGTGATGCTCGTATTCTATAGATTGATTCAAGTAAATATTTGGCAGACACATTTACCAAGACACATTCAACTGCTACTTTCAGGAAGTTAATTCATCGTACTGGATTGTCGTCTCAAAGATCTCGACGTATGTACTCATGAAGGGGAGTAATTGTGTGTTGTACTCTTTTTCTCTTAACCATTGTTTTTCCCAATGGGTTTTCCTAGTAAAGCTTTTAATGAGACAACATATTAGACGCAATACTAAATATTTCATTATAATGGACATCTAAGGGGGAGTGTTATGTACAATGTAAATGCCCATATAAGGCCTATTAAGTTTACTTGTTCTTCTCTATTTTTCTTGTACTTCTATATACACAAGATAAATATTTATAATATATTAGTTTTATTTTTTAAAAATTATAATTTATGAGATGTATAAAAAATTAACTCTTTTTTAAAGAAAAAATTTATTCAAATAAAAAAAACTTTGTTTACATCAAATGCTTATTTGTACTCAATGGCAGAGAAAAAATTAGATTACTTGTTGTCAAAAAAAAAAATAGATTACTTGAAACTTAACATCCTATCTTGTGGCAAGCCACAGCTCCATTGATTTATGACAACCTTGATTTGTTTGAAGAACTTTAACATTATTCCTTGCCAATCTACATTCATTTCTTTGTTAAATCTATATGGATCTAAATGATGAAACATCTGATTGTAGAGTTCATTATTTCTTGTGAAAATTAGTTCTTGTTTAAAACCGTCCTAATGAAGGCATTATCAAGAAGTAATAATAATTGTTTCTTAAAACCCTACCAATAATTAGTTATCAAGAAATAAAATTTGCCAATATTACATTTTTCCAACAATTGCAGAGCAAAAATCATCATAAAGTTCACATAAATCTCTCTTTTTTGCTTTATCGTAAGTGCATTATAATAAATATCTAAATTTGTAGTTCTATATTGCGGACATTATATATATATATATATATAATTCAAATTGATGTTCATTTACATAATAGACTCAACTTTTAATGTTGAAGTTCATAATCTAATAAACACTACATATAACTCTGTTACATTATATTTTACCCTAAATAAATCCACCCTGAGAATTCGTCCATGTTCATTGCACCTTGTTGATTAATTTCAAAAAAAGAATTGAAGAAGAAGACTGCAAAGAGTGAGAGGCTTGCAGTTCACATCTCAAACGTAGTGAATCTTATGACTTTTGTAGCAAAGGTTTATGCGTCTGTGGAGAGTAGATCTATGGATGTGATTGCTTCTACTTTAAAATCACTGTTTGATCTCTTGTCTGGATTTATTCTATGGTTTACTACAAATGCCATGAGAAAACCAAACCATTTACACTATCCAATTGGAAAACGATGGATACAACCTGTACCCACAGTGTCTTTGTTTTTCTAATAAGATGTCTAGAAGATATGCTTCTCATCAAAGTGAAATTCATGCGTGGTTCTTGAATTTTGGCAGGAGATTATTAAGTTTTCATCCGTGATGGCAACTCTGGGGCCACAAGTGTTGCTAAAGTTAACCAGGCTACTTGTTTCCAAGGTAAAATACAGCGTGGTTTACTTCTAGCATCGGCATCATCAGTTATATTATAAACTTACAACAGAACTACGAAGTATGTAGTATAGCTAATTCATGTCAACTTTTATATTTATTTTAATCAAATCACTATATTAGATAGGATGTTCATATTTCCCGATAAATTTGGAAATAATGCTGTTAAGAGTAGCCCTAAAGATCAAGCTCAAATTTGAAAGGAAGCTTAGAGAAGAAGTATGTATATCAGGCATTTGAACACGTGACTACAAGACAGCAGGGATAATCAAAATAGCCATTTTTTGACAGCTCATTAAAGGCAAAGCAAATGGTATTTTGTCTGCAATCGGAGGAAGGGACTAGGCAGCTTCCTTTTATCGGCTGTACGAGGAGCACCTTCACCTAGATTTTTTGTAGGGTATCATGTGGCTTAGCTATAAATACTGATATCATTGTATTGAGAAAGTTAGAGCTTGTGAGAGAACATCATTGTAGACTATAAACTCACAATTGTTCTTGGGGAAACACAGTGGGATAGCACTTTCATTCTGAAGTGTGAACTGGGATAAACATGTTGTCTGTTTCTTAGCGTTCACCTTTCAAGCTTTGTTCTTGTTCTGTTCTATTTCATAAAGTCTCAGTCTTTCATCAACTTGTCTGCTCTTTTTGAGTGAACAATCCATATTTGTTAAGTCTGCTGCTTGTGAATTTTGTTTTGTGTTGCAGCTTTTGTTCACATATTGGTAGCAGAGCCAAGTTACCATAAAGGACGTGACTTTCTGGTTTCTTAGTTGATAGGGGTCATGTCTTCGACGTCGAGAGTAGATCTGGAGAAGTTTGACGGTCATGGAGATTACACACTCTGGAAGGACAAGCTGCTTGCACAGATAGATCTACATGGTATGAGTAAGGCGCTCGATGAATCTGGGAAAGCAAACATCTGTGGCTTAGATGAAACAGAAAACGAAAAGAAAGAAGCGGATGAAAAGGAAGAAACTTTCGCGGTTACAATGAAGAAGGCAACGAGTATTATCGTTCTAACTGTGACAAACAGAATATTGAGGCCGATAAGGAAAGCGACGACGGCAGCTGGTATGTTGAGAGCTCTTAACAAGCTCTACTTAGCTAAAGCTCTACCAAATCGATTTTACCTCAAGCAAAAACTGTTTGGTTAAAAAATGTCCGACAGTCTGAGTGTTGAGCTAACTGTCGACGAGTTTCTTCAGCTCATAACAGATCTTGAGAATATCGACATAACAGTTTCAGAAGAGGACCAGACGATTTTACTCTTGATGTCACTACCACGACAGTTTGAGCATCTCAAAGACACTTTGAGATATAGCTCGGGAAGAACAACTTTGACGCTGGATAAGGTGATGGCAGCTATCCACTCAAAGGATCTTGACAATGGCTCGATCACAAGAGGATCTAAAGCTCCATCAGAAAGCTTGTATGCGAAAGGAGATAACAGAGGAAGATCCGAAACCAGAGACAAGTCGTCGTCAAATATCTCTCTAAGTCAAAGAACTGGAAAGGTTGTTGGATTTACGGAGAAGAAGGACACTTCAAGAACTCATGTCCAAATGGAAGGAGTAAATAACCAAGAAATTCCAGAAATCAAGGAGAAAATGGCAGTAGAGGAGAGGCTGGAGTAGTTAAAGAAAACAAGAATGAAAGCAATGGCTTATATGTCTCAGAGGCTCATTATACTTCAAGCATAAACTTAGAAGTAGAATGGATCATGGATTCAGGTTGCAGTCATCACTTGACTCACAAGAAAGAGTGGTTTGAAACTCTAAATGAGGAATGAGCAGGATCAGTACGAATGGAATTAAAACGACTTCAAAGGTTAAAGGCTTTGGCAGCATCATGATCAGGAACCAAGATGGTTCATCGTTTCTGTTAACAGAAGTCAGATATCTCCAAGAAATGGATCGAAACCTGATATATATGGGGACTTTAGAAGAACAGGGGTAAAATTTTGGATCCAAAAGTGGCATTCTCAAGGTTCAAGATGATGATAGAACGTTGCTAAGCGGAAAGAGACATGAAAAGCTTTACCCACATCAGGGAAGAGCCGAAGTAAGTCAGTCTTTGATCACAAAGAAAAGGCCAGATGATACGGTTTTATGGTATAAAAGGCTTGGTCACATGAGTCAGAAAAACCTTGATCTGCTAGTGAAGAAGGTCTTCTTAGACCGAAGGAAAGTATCAGTTCTGGAGATGTGTAAAGATTGTATTTATGGAAAGACTAAAAGAGTCAGCTTTCCAGTAGCTACTCATGATACAAAAGATCGGTTGGATTATATTCACTTCGACTTGTGGATGCCATTGTGTCTTGGAAAGTGTCAATACTTCATCTCTTTTATTGATGACTTTACGAGGAAGACATGGGTGTATTTCCTCAAACAGAAAGATGAAGCCTTCAGAATATTGTAGATTGGAGCACGATGGTGGAGAATTAAACGGAGAGAAAGATCAAGATCTTGAGAATTGACAACGATTTGGAGTTATGTAACTCATTGTTCAATCAGTTCTGTAAGGAAAGCGGAATAGTGAGACACATGACTTGTGCTTACACGCCCCAACAGAACGGGGTTGCTGAAAGAATGTTACGGACTATAATGGAAAAGGTAAGGTGTATGTTCAGTGATTCGGGTCTACCAAGAGCTTTCTGACAGAAGCTACTCAAATTGGTTCTGATCAATAAGACACCATCATCAGCAATCAACCCCGACATACCCGACAAGAAATGGTTTGGAAGATTGCCTGCATACAGTTACCTACATAGATTTGGTTGTGTATGCTTTGCGTATACAGATGATGGAAAGCTAACACCAAGAGCAAAGAAAAGAGTCTTGCTGGGGTATCCTACAGGAGTCAAAGGCTACAAAATTTGGTTGTTAGAAGAGAAGAAATGCCAGATCAGCAGAAATGTTATTTTCCAGGAAAATGCAGTCTACAAGGATGTGATTCAGAAAGGGAAACACATTCAGGGGAGCCAGTTGGAACAGTCTGAGTTTGGTTTTGACATAGATCTTGAAGATGATAGTGTTTCAGGTTCAGGTGGTGATAGTTCAGGGGAAGCAATCGTCGGTACAGAAACATGAACTACATCATCAAATGGTACAACTCAGAATGATCAGAATTCAGAAGAGGATTTTGTTTCAGAAGAAGAACAGGGATCCGAGAATGATCAACATTTGGAAGATAGTGGTGGAGATTTACCGGACAGTTACCATTTTGTCAGAGACATAGGTCGAAGAAAAATAAGGGCATCTAGAAAGTATGACATTGAGGGTTACTTCAGTGAAGGGACTGATGATGAAGAAGACATCTTTGATGCAGAAGCTCTTGTTACCACAGTCGATGGAGACTCTAGGGAACCTGCGAGTTATATAGAAGCTCGAAATGATGCAGATTGGGAGTTCTGGAAAGGTGGAATGAGAGAAGAGATTGATTCACTCAAGAAGAATCATAGATGGATGACAGTTGACAAGCCAAAAGGTCAACGAGTTGTAGGTTGCCGGTGGATTTTCAAACGTAAATCTGGAATTCTAGGAGTAGAAGAATTGAGGTTCAAAGCTAGGCTTATAGCCAAGGTTACGCTCAAAGAGAGGGAGTAGATTACACTGATATCTTTTCTCCAATAGTTAGGCATGTGTCTATAGGATCCTGCTTACTATTGTTGTGGAAGAGGATCTTGAATTAGAGCAACTTGATATACAAACAGCATTTTTACTTGGTGAATTGGATGAGAAAATCTACATGGAAGCTTCTGAAGGATTCAAATATCAGTTTAAACCAAACTAAGTGTGTTTACTAAAAAATTCTCTCTATGGGTTAAAGCAGTCGCCAAGGAAATGGAACCAGAAATTTGATGGGTACATGAAATATATTGGGTTTACTCAAAGTCTCAGGGTCAGCTGTACCTACATCAAGACACTCGCTGATGGTTCGATCGTTTACCTAATCATTTATGTAGATGATATGTTAGTCGCTGCAAAGGACATGAGTGTTGCCAGTGACCTGAAGCAGAAATTAAGTGACAAGTTTGAAATGAAGAATTTGGGTGCAGCCAAGAAGATTCTAGGAATGGAAATTTCTAGAGATCATGTTGCAGGCAAGTCATGGCTTTCACAAGAAGGCTATCTTGAAAAAGTACTGGAGTTGTATAAAATGGAGCAAGCTAAGGATGTAGCTACACCATTGGCCGCAATGGATGTCCAGTTACTTGAAGAAAATGAGTATATGAAGTTAATACCTTAGTCTAATGCCGTTGGAAATATAATGTATTCAATGATTGGAAATAGACCAGATTTGGCATATTCGGTTGAAATCGTGAGTAGATTCATGGGAAATCCAATCAGAGAGCATTGTTTGGAAGTGAAATGGGTATTAAGGTACATCAAAGGTACTCTTAGAAACAGGTTATGCTACAGAAAAGTTTCAGAATTTGTTCTTAAAGGATATTGTTATTCAGATTATACTGTGGAATTGGACAAAAGGAGGTCCATCAGTGGAACTGTATTTACACTTGGAGGCAACACATTCAGTTGGAAATCGTGTCTACAGAAAGTTGTGGCCTTATCAACCACTGAAGCTGAATACATGGTGTTAAATGATGCAGCTAAGGAGGCGATATGGCTTAAGGGTTTGTTACAGGAGTTTGGTATGAACATAAATGTGTTGAGATTTTCTGTGATTCTCAAAGTGCAATTTCCCTGTCGAAGAACAATGTGCATCATGAAAGAACCAAGAATGTCGATGTAAAGTATTATAAGATACGAGAGGTCATCGAGAGCGGTTTGATTGCAGTATCAAATATATCAACGTTGAGGAATCCGACATATATCTTCACCGAGATTCTTCCAATCAGTAAGTTTCAAACAGCATTGGACTTACTGAGAGGTGAAGGCTTAGTAAGGACAACTCAGGTATCGGGACTGGATTCCAGGAGACTAGATCATCGTTAACTTTCTCGCATCTCCGGAACTTGCTTCATTGATCTGTTATAGCTAGGTGGATAATTGTTAAAAGTAGCCCTAAAGATCAAGCTCAAGTTTGAAAGGAAGCTTGGAGAAGAAGTATGTATATCAGGCATTTGAACATGTGACTACAAGACAGCAAGGATAATCAAAATAGCCGTTTTGTGACAGCTCATTAAAGGCAAAGCAAAAAGTATTTTGTCTGCAATCGGAGGAAGGGACTAGGCAGCTTCCTTTTATCGGCCGTACGAGGAGCGCGTTCACATAGATATTTTGTATGGTATCATGTGTCTTAGCTATAAATACTGATATCATTGTATTAAGAAAGTTAGAAACTCACGATTTTTCTTGGGGAAACACAATGGGATATAGAAAACTAGAGAGAGCTTTGTAAGGTGTTTTGGGCTTCTCATTTCTCGGTAAAACCAACTGATCTAGTGGATTCCAAGGAGCGCTTCGGCCCAGACGTAGCACTTTCATTCTGAAGTGTGAACTGGGATAAATGTTTTGTGTGTTTCTTAGTGTTCAGCTTTTCAAGCTCTGTTCGTTTTTTGTTCTGTATTTCATAAAGTCTCAGTCTTTCATCGACTTGTCTGCTCTTGTTGTGTGAACAATCCATATTTGTTGAGTCCGCTGCTTGTAAAGTTTGTTTTGTGTTGCAGGTTTTATTCACAAATGCAAATGACTTCCATGTCGTACGACTCACAATCAACAAAAAAAACAATCAAACGAAGAGACCTATTTCTTTTTCACTTAGAAAATTACCCAAAAAGAAAAAGAATGAATCGTATCTAACACTGCGCCCAGGAACAAAAAAATCATAACATTTGACAACCATTTGTTTCCATAAAATTCGAACCCTAATAACACAAAGTTAGAAAATTGGCAACAATATAAATCAATCAAGGTTTAAAAACCTTAGCTATGCCGATTATATAGATGATTTAGGATTGATTGGGTTCATTAATGTGAGAAAATAGACGACAAAAAATATGTGAGAAAATAAACTGAAAATCTGAATAATCAAGGAGAAGAATAGGATGAATTGTATGTTTTAAAATATTATTTTTTATCAAATCAACAAAAACAATTGAGACATTGAGTCGGAGACAATTTCGTCTTGCAAAATACAGCTGATTCTGCCGCTTTCTCCAGGTGGACAGCAAACATCTCCCTTGAATTTGGGATTTCCCTTGACTGCGTCAATTAGATCTCGCAAGCCTTTAGGAATCTCCTCAAACTAAACCAGAATCGAATGATCTTTGTTTCTAGAATCGGTAAGCTCAGTAGAAAAAATTGCAATCTGAAAGATGCTATAAGAAATTATAGAATTTCAAATTGAAAATTAGGTCCCAAAAAATATTGAATTAGAGAAGAACCTGATATGACTCATTAGCTGAAGAGTTCGGAAGACTTAAAACTTGAATCCTCATATGGAAGATGAAAAGAAAGGAACGGTTAGAGGTGGAGAGGAGATCGCATCATTTAACCTGTGCGAAAACGAAAAACTCTTTGCCACGTGTCCTCGCAGAAATTTTTATTTAAAAAATGATGTTAGTTATCTCATTACTTAATCTGATGACATGGTGAAATTTGATTGGAAAATAATTACTATCTAAATAAATGTGGATGCTCTGAAAAAATAAGGATGCAATGCAATCTCTTTTATATAAAAGAGATAATGTTATTTTATATTTTTAATATTAATTTTCAAACCTATACATCTTATTTAGTCTCATCATCCTATCAAAATCAGAAAATAGCTTAAAACATTTCTCGACTCAAATTTAGTAATATCAAAACCATCAAACATGTTTTTCTTATTACTAAAACCAAATTCCCAACGTGCCAAAATTCAAATCATAACGACTTTATGCTTTTCCAAAGATAAGAAACATCTTGTACTAAACATCATACAAACACAAACAACTTGTACTAAAGATAAGAAAGACAAAAAGAAAAGAGCAAAAGCAACAGATGGAAGAAAATTACGACCGTGATTGGTAAGAACTTTAGACTTTAGGTTTTAATTTTTTATTTAGCTATCAAAACTTTAACTTTAAAATAAAATGTTATGACTTTAGAAAATAAAAAAGCCAGAAATTGTGGCTTTAAGAAAAATAAACAACATCAAGTGCAAAATCAGTTATTTTGGCTTTGAAATTTTTAAGGAAAGCTTTTAAGACTTTAGAATGCTTAAAGCCTAATTGATAAAAAATTAACTTTAAAGATTTTAGAATTAAATAAAAGTTTCTAAAACCTCTAAAGTCAAAACACCAATGAGACCCTTCTCTCCTCCATTTTCTCCCTCATTTTTTCTTGAATATATTAAAAAAAAACACTTTATTAAGTTATTGCTATGTCTTTTCTGATTAAATCCGAGAATTGGTTTAAATTAACTTTTGTGATATTAAAAAGGTTATTTTATATTTCTAATATTAATTTTCAAACCTATACATCTTACTTAGTCTCATGCTACCACAATCACATAATAGCGTAAAGCATTTCTCAACTCAGAAATTTAATAATATCATAATCATCAAACATGTTTTCTTATTATTAAATCCAAATTCCCAACGTGCCAAAATTCGAATCATATAACGACTTTAATTCTGCTTTGCTAACACTCCATAGTCCATATAAACAACTTGTACTAAAGAAAAGAAAGACAAAAAGAAAAGAGTAGAAGCAAGTAAGAAAAGGATGGAAGAAAATTACATCGGAGTTGTTCTCTACTCCATTTTCTCCCTCATTTTCTTTATTATCACTCTCAAGTTCTTGAAACCAAACAAACAGAACCTTCCTCCGTCTCCGTCAGGATGGTTTCCGTTGATA
>KE153601.1:66377-80510 GCA_000411075.1 Sisymbrium irio | reverse complement strand
TCCTCTCGTTTGTCGGCTCGGCATTTCCGACGGAAGGGGAAGAGGGACAAGGCCTATCTGATCAACTTCAGCATGTTTGGCCATCAGCTCGGCATGGAGAGTGAAGGACGGGGCCGAGCTGATCAGCTCGGCATTTGGGTGTATGGAACTCGTCGGCTCGGCCTGAAGGAAGAAGAGGCGAGGCCAAGCCAACTGAAACTCCCACCAGATCGGCCGTTTGGAGTGGGATGAAAGGAGGCCGAGCTAGTCACACTCACTCATGTCCATCAGCTCGGTTTTTTGGGTGAGAGGAGGAATAAACTGAGCTGGTCACTCTATTGAACGCCATTTTGTCGAAAAGTTTGGTTTTATCGCGGTTTATCAGAAAATCATACGAAAAATGAATTTTCCGTAAAATTTATTGACGAAAATAGTTTTAGTCAAGCTATTTTCCAATATTTAAACATTTTAGCCGTTATTTCCGAAAATGTGGGTTTAACCCCAACAGGTTTTCTCGCATATACAGATAAGAATACCTAATAATCTTTCACTTGATAGAATGGAGTGAGCATTGCACATTAAAGTGCACATCTTCAAGCTACGCACTCACTACCATTCATGGTACTGCCTAGCTCCCTTTTAAAAAACGAGCTTAGTATCTTAAATAGAGCTGGAATTCTGGAGGCTGATAGATACCAACTAGCTCCACAGAATGAATGTGATCTAAATTTATACTAGAGTCAGCCAAAGCCTTACAATTAATTTCTCCAACAAGACAGATGAAAACCGCTCAAACTCTTCTCTCTTTATGAAGCTCTTCACATCCTTCTCCTCCATCAGACATTCTATATTCAGTGGAGCCTCAGCATTTGTGATATAGGTCTTCTTCACTTTCTCCAGCGATGTCCTTAACCTAACACACGCTATGGTATTTGGATATACGTCAATGTTGTATTTGTCCTTGAACTTAAACAGAAAATTAGTAGAAGAGAAGCTCATCAAAATCTCTGCCGCCCAAGTCTCTATCAATAGCTTAGATTCAACGTAACACACACTTGCGTATCACAGTGACCAATGTTATCAGCACAGTGGTACTCGAGTTTCCTCCGAACACAACTGAAAATCTTCAGTGTAAGCACAATGATTTGTAAAGAGAATTTTCTGCAATAGATTTGAAAATTTAAATAATAAATTATTGATATGACACTTAACCTTAGCCTTGATAAAAAAATACGCTTGGTTTATTGACCAAAAACATAATATATAAGAAATCTCATGACAATGTTGATATGTAAAAGGACAATTTTGGCATATTCCCTACGTAATTTTTGGTGGCTGCTTCTGAAAGCTTATGAGTCAGTTTCTGGAGAGTGAAATAAGTTTTAACAAAACAGCTCAAGCGAATAAACTGTCACTTGAGTTTATCCCCTTTGGAACTTATTATCACTGATTTACCTAGTAAATATAAGAGCCCTAACTCTTAGAGTGGTAAATATATGGTCTTATTGTGTAATTTCCTTACACGATATTTTTTGGTATATTCATGTTTATCTCTTTCTTTTTGTTCTAAGTTTTGTTTATAGTGTCAATGCTTCTTTGGAGAATTGGTATAATATTGGGAGTTTAGTTATGTTTTCTATTTTGTGTTTATTATTTTATAGTTTATATATTATAGATTTGATAGCTGATATCTCTAACGACGAAGAATGCACCCAAGTAAGCGTCTGTGGATCTCGGGAGCAGATTTTTCAGCTGATCTCCCCTATTTTATCGAATTGAGATAATGCCGATCTGATTAGTGTTTTGATTGTAGTTTCTTTTGTAGTACTTCTTTGATTTTGTGAATGGATCAATATTCTTAGGTTATGTTGTAATCTATGTCTGAGAATAAAATTGAATAAAAATTGATTTTTTTTATTCTTCACAATATTTTGGATTTTTGAAAAAAAAAACAAATACAAATAATATTGACGGTGTGTTAGATAATATCAAAGAACTCTCGAATTATCATTGAATAAATAAATTAAAAATTGCTTATTGATTTTGTACTGTGGTTAATTTATTGTATTATCTTGCTTATTGCATTATTTTGTATTGTGAGTAATTTATAGTGTTGTATACTTAAGAAGTTAACATGTTATTATAACATGAGAAATAGGAAAATTCGAATTTGTAACTATAAGAATAAATCTATATAGTGTGTTTGGAATATGGTTTTTGAAATAATTTGGTAATTGAGATTTTATTAGATTGTATTTTCTTTAAAAAAATATATAATTATCACGCACAGAAAAAAGAAGAAAAAAATGAAGAGTTTTAATATTTAATTTTTTTTTAATGTAAAGACTGTGTTTATCACGTAATAGAAAAATACATAATTATAATTTGATTAATCTTGATGTTTATGGAAATATACGTCACATTATGTATATAAGTATTGGTGTATAATCAAAGATTTTAATTTGAGAACCTTACAATCGTATTATATAAATTTGTTATTTATTGACGAATGGTATGAATAAAAGACTCAATTCCTCAATCAAACAGACTATATTTAAATCTCTTAACTTAGGTGAGGAAGTCAACACGCCACATAAAGCGTGTACTAACAAAGAGAGATACTAAAGAACCAGGGGTGTGCTTGGCAAGTACGAGGAAGAGAAAGCCATGGAAGCAGATATGAGCAGTAAGAAGTGAGCTAAAGCAAACTGAAGCGAACATAAATGAGTAGCAGAAACGAGCAGAGGAAAGAAGAAGAAGGCAGAGAGACAAGCACAAGGAAGAATAAGAAATCAGAGGCAAGCACAAGGAAGAAGAACCCAGCAGAAGCAAGAACGAGCAAGAAAAAGTAAGAGAGAGTGAGCACAAGCGAGTAGAAGTGAGTAGAAATGAGCATAAGAAAGAAGAAACAAGCATAAGGAAGGTGAAGATGAAGAAATTAAAATTAAAATTATCACTATAGATATTTTGAGTTTGCTAAGAAGAAGAAAAAGAAGGAAGAAGGAGATGAAGGAAGACGCAATCAAACAAAAGAAGAAGTTGAACCAACTATAAGCAAAAAGAAAGAAGAAGAACAAAAAAGAAGCGAGTTGGAGCGAGTGGAAGCGAGTATAGACAAGCAAAAGCAAATAATGGCAAGCACAAGGAAGAAGAAAAAGCAAGTAGAAGTAAACACAAATAAGAAGAAGTAAGCACAAGCAAGAAAAAGAAAGCAGAGGCAAACATGATTTTTGGTTACTAATCAAAATAATGGGAAAAGATAAACTAACTTTTGATATGATTTTTAAAGTTTTATTTTGCTCTATACAAATACCAAATTTAAATTTAAATTAAATATAAAAATTATAATTTTTTTTTTCAATTAAAGATATATTTTCCAATAATCAAATCCAAATAAAAATTAAATAAAAGAATGCAAAATATTATCGTAAATTAAATTACTTTGAATAGGTGAGCAGAATGAAGTTGAGGCGAACAGAAGCGAGCTGAGGCGAATATAAAGGAACTTAAATGATTAGAAGCGAGCACATGCAAGTACAAAGAAGAAGAAGCATATAGAAATAAGCACGAACAAGAAAGCAAGCATTAACGAGCAAACAAGAAATTGTGGTTGTTTTATACTCTATCCATTTCACAAATAATATCGTTTTATGAATGATAAGAAAATATTTATGTTGTTAGTGTTTCGAAGAAAATATCATTAACTATCTACATAAACACAATTTAACCAATAATAAAATATACTACAGAATATAAATAATTATAAAACAAAAAAAATATATTAAATTGTGCATTGAAAACGACATTCTTTATGAAACAGAGGGAGTAATTTTTTGTTGATTATATGTTTCCTATTTTTGTGAAAAACGATGAGGTAAACTATCACTGATTGTTATTCTTAAATCATAATTGCTACTGTATTTACGAAACAATAAAATCAATTTGTTTCTTGTTTCAAAGCCCTTCAGCTCGCTTCAGATAAAAAAAAGAAAAAAGGGGAAAATGAGTCAATGAAAAAGATGTTAGAAAATAAAGTTAAACAAATAAAAGTAAGAAGACATGAGTAAAAGCAAGAAGAAATAAGCTGAAGGGAAAAAAAAACAAGAAGAACTAAGAACAAGAAAGCATAAATACTACTGCATTAAATTATTTGGTCTTAAAAAAAATGAATTTCATAAAAAACATAAAATTATTACAATTTTAAATTATAGAAATAATTTTAATTAAATTGAATTTAATGTTTTTTACTTAATTTGCAAGTGTATTGTTCCTTAAATAAATAAAAAAATATTTAGACAGACTCTTTATAGTATGTTAGAATAAAAACTCATTTTTTTACCTACAGAGTTGCAATAATGTGTTGTCTAATGAATTTGTCATAACATTCTCACATACAAAGGTTTACTGATTTTTTTCAAAGAAATTACGGGTTGTCCTTATAATTTTTGATTATATATATACTTTTTCAAATAAATGAAAAAAGTAACCAACATTGATTGTTATTTTTGACCCTTGAACTTAATCCTAATTTTTTACTCATAATATTGTTTTTTCGGGTGTATTATTCGTCTTGGTTGTTTTTGGTATTTAATATATAAATATAAAACTTAATTTGATTTTCTTGGGTATATGAAACGAGCTGGAGCGAGCATAGCGAACGGAAGCATGGCGAATGGAAGTGAGATGAAGCGAGAATAGTAAGCAAGATGAAGAGAGTAGAAGTGAGCATAGATCAGCAGAAGCAAATAGAGGCAAGAACGAGTAAGAAGAAGCAAACACGAGTAAGAAAAAGCACGTAAAGACCATCACGAGGAAGAAGAAGCAAGCACGAGCATGAAGAAACGAACTGGAGAGAGCAGAGAAAAGCATAAGCGAGGAGAAGCGAGCAGATGCAAGCACGAGAAAAAAGAATCAAGCTGAGCCAAACACAAGAAAGAAGAAACCAGCATAAGCCATTACGAGCAAGAAAAAGCAAGAAGAAATGAATATAAACAAGAAGAAACTGATAGAAGCGAGTAGAAGCCAGAAAAAATGAACACAAGTGAGAGGAAGCATGCAGAAGTAAACAGTAGCCAGCAGAAACAAGCAAAAGAGAGAAGAAACAAGCAAAAACAATAAGACATGTGCAAAAGCAAAAAGAAATAAGCAGAAGCATGAAAAAGAAAGAAAAAGCAAGAAGAACTAAGAACACACAAGCATAAATATTACTGCATTATATTATTTGCTCTTTAGAAAAAAATCATTAAAAACTTTTTTTATTATAATCTAAAATTAGGAAAAATAATTTGTAATTAAAATGATTTCAATGTTTTTACTTGACTTACGAATGTATTGGTCTGTAAAAAAAAAACAATTTAAAAAGAGTCTTTATAGTATGATATAATAAAAAAAAATTATCTACAGAGTTACAAGAATGTGTGTCTCATGAATTTGTCATAACATCCTCAGATACAAAGGTTTTGTGATTTTGTTCAAAATAATTATGGGTTGTTCTTATAATTTTTAATTATATGTTTCTTTTTGTTTTGATTACAACAGTGATTGTTATTTTTGAACCTCAGATATGAACCTAATTGTTTACTAATACTGTTTCTCGGATGTATTGTTCATCTTGGTTGTTTTTGATATTTAATATATAGAATATAAAAATTAATTTAATTATTTTGGACATATGAAGCGAGCTGGATTGAGCATAGACCAGTAAAAGCAAACAGAGGCAAGAAGGAGGAAGAAGAAGAAAACACGAGCAAGAAAAACTAAGAAAAGGCCAACATGATGAAGAAGAAGCAAGCACGAGCAAGAAGAAGCGAAATGGAGCGAGCAGAGGCAACCAAGAACGAGGAGAAGCGAGCAGATTCAAGCACCAGTAAGAAGAAGCAATCAGAGGCAATCACGAGGAAAGAGAATCAATTAGAAGCAAGCACGAGCAAGAAAAAACAAGAAGAAGCGAATAGAAACAAGAAGAAACTGATAAAAGTGAATATTAGCCAGAAAGAATGAGCAGAAGTAAGAAGAAGAAATTAAAAGCAATCAGTAGCAAACAGAAGCAGCAGAATCAATCAATAGAGAGAAGAAACAAGCAGAAAAAAGAAGACGTAAGCAAAATCAAGAAGAAATAAGAAGCAAGAAGCAGAAGCAAGAAAAAGAAAGAAGAACCAAGAACAAACAAGCATAATTATTACTGCATTAGAAATAGTCTTTACATTATGATAGACTAATCATTTATTTACCTACAAAGTTACAAAAATGTGTTGTCTCACGAATTTGTTATCACATCCCCAGATACAAAGAATTAGTGATTTGGTTCAAAAAAATAATGGGCTGTTCTTAAAATTTTTTATTATATGTTTCTTTTTTTTTCTAACAAACGAAAAAGTAGCCAGCACTGGTTGTTATTTTGAACCTCCGATTTGAACCAAACTATTTACTCATAATTCTGTTTTTCGGATGTATTACTCTTCTTGGTTTTTTTTTTTGGTATTTAATATACAGAATATAAAACTTAATTTAAAATTTATTGGGTATATGGAGCGAGCTGGAGCGAGCGGAAGCAAGATGGAGCGAGCGGAAGCAAGATGGAGCGAGAAAAAGCGAGATGGAGCGAGAAGAAGCGAAGCAAGCAGAAGTGAGCATAGACCAGCATAAGAAAACAGAGCCAAGAACGAGGAAGAAGAAGCAAAAACGAGGAAGAAAAAACAAGCAGATGCCAGGATGAGCAAGAAGAAGCGAACTGGAGAGAGCATAGGCAAACAGAAGTGAGGAGATAATCAAGCCAATTCAAGCACGAGGAAGGATAAGAAAGCAGAGGCAAACACGAGGAAGAAGAAGCAAGTAGAAGCCAGCACAAGCAAGAAAAAGCAAGAAGAAGAGAATAGAATAAGGTAGAAGCCAGAAAAAGTGAGCAGAAGAAGAAGAAGCACACAAAAGCAATCAGTAACAAGTAAAAACAATTAATAGAGAGAAGAAATAAACAGAAGTAAGAAGATGTGAGAAAAACAAGAAGAAATAAGAAGCAAAAAAAAAACAAGAAGAATCAAGAACAAGCAAGCATAAATATTATTGCATTAGATGATTTTCTCTTTTAAACAATTGAATTTCATCGAAAAAATAAAAATTATTATAATCTAAAATTAGAAAAAGTAATTTATAATTAAATTAATTTCAATACTTTTTACTTAACTTGCAAGTGTATTGTTCCGCAAAAAAAAATAGAAATAGTTTTTACATTATGATAGAATAAAAACTTATTTCTTTACCTACAGAGTTATAAATATATGTTGTTTCACGTATCTGTCATAACATTCCTAGATACAAAGATTTAGTGCTTTGGTTCAAAGGAATTATGAGTTGTTTATATAATTTTTAATTATATGTTTCTGCTTTTTTTTCTAACAAACGAAAAAGTAACCAACATGATTGTAATTTTTGAATCACAATTGCTAATTATTGAATCACATATTTATTGAGTTATTATCTATTTTTTTCTTTAAATATTCTGCATTTTTATATTCATAAACAGAAATCATATTTGAATTGATTGTAAATATTTCTCATTTTATTTGCAAGTCTATTTTAGCCCACACAAGGTGCACTATGATTTTGCATCGTCATTCGAGTATGCAGTGATTCTCTTCAAAGTTTTCTAAATCTAAAGCAAACATGCAAAGTATTGAAAGAGGTGTTCTGGTTCTCAAGTGTTTATACATCCATTGATTTATTTCACTTTACATATAAACAATTAATCAGTGGTTCATCGTTTATTATCAGTGTTATGATAGAGGAAATCCATATGTGATTTATATCAAAGGAACACAAGATTATTTCATCAAAGGAACACAATATTATTTCATCAATAGTAAAACAAGTGAAGGTCTTTATAGAATTAAGCAAGCAGTAGATATGGAGATATGGGATATGAGTAAGCTCTCTATAAGTACGATATGATTCACAAAACTTTATATAACGATGATGCATATTTATCCGAAATCAGAGAGAATCTTTCATACGCGTGAGCTCACGTGTTTTGATGCATCATTTTGATCAGTTATATTTGTTATAGCACTGACACCAAAAAAAATGAATTTGTTGATTTTATGCTCCTTTTAGTTTACGAATGCACTTGCGGTCCGAAAACAAAATTTGTGATAATCGAAAAGTGCCTCATTCTTTTGGGTTTAAAGTGTTCGGGAGCATAAAGTACTCATACTACAAAGTACAAACGAAACATAAATATCACAGAAGTCGATGATGATGTGAATAAAATAAATGGCAGTGTTGACCTCACTTAACCACTTCGTCTCACTCACTCGCTTCTCTTCATCTACTTCCTCATTGTCCTCCAAAGCTCGCCATCTCTTCCTTTCTCAATCCTCTTCGTCAATCAGAAGGTTCAATCTCTTTTCCCTCAAACCATCTCGCTCTTCCGTATCAATGTCGTCTTCATCCCCTCACCAAGACGAAAAATCCACCGCTCCTTACGGCTCATGGAAGTCTCCGATAACCGCCGACATTGTCTCCGGTGCTTCAAAACGTCTCGGAGGAACCGCCGTCGATTCTCGCGGCCGTCTCATCTGGCTCGAGTCTCGCCCTAATGAATCAGGGTACGTTTCTTGATTCCCTACTTTTGAATTTCAGATTAATTACTAAAAAACCTATTTTTTAATTAAAGGAGAGGAGTTTTGGTGATGGGAGGAGAGAAACCTGAAGACGAAGCAAATGACATTACACCGAAAGAGTTCGCTGTGAGGACTTTAACTCAAGAGTATGGTGGTGGTGCGTTCAAGATTTCGTCAGATGACAAACTTGTTTTCTCTAATTACAAAGATCAACGACTTTACAAGCAAGACATTATTGACAAAGGTGGTGGATGATTGATGATACAAGTCTCTTTTCTGTAACTGTTTAACTTTGGGAAGTTCTGATTGATTTGATTGGTTGGTTGTTGAAATATTCAGATTCAACTCCGAGGCCAATCACTCCGGATTATGGTGAACCAGCTGTTACTTATGCAGATGGAGTCTTTGATTCACGGTTTAACCGCTACATTACTGTTAGAGAAGGTTTGTTCGTTTGGTCTCTCTTGTGTTGTTGTTGTCTTTTATATACATTTTGTGATTAGAAGTGGTTTTCACGTATTTGTTATTAACTGATTGGATTGAGTTTTTAGATGGTCGTCAGGACAGATCTAACCCGATTACGACCATTGTGGATGTCAATCTAAGTGGAGACACACTTGAAGGTAATTATATATTGAACTTTCTATTATTTCTTGCACTGAAATAGTTTAGGTTTCCAAGTCATTTTTTTGTTAAGATGTTTTATCATTGACACTCACATGTGATATTTGTGATGCAGAACCAAAAGTACTCGTGAGTGGCAATGATTTCTATGCGTTTCCACGTTTGGATCCCAAGAGTGAGCGGCTGGCTTGGATTGAATGGAGTCATCCTAATATGCCTTGGGATAAAGCTGAGCTTTGGGTTGGGTACATCTCTCAGGACGGGTGAGCATGTGCTAGTTTTGTTTATTAAATCCACTGCGTATCGATTTGTTCATCATTCTTAATACTGATGCGTTGGTTTTCATGCTTTTTTTGCAGAACTATAGATAAGCGTGTATGTGTTGCTGGTTGTGGTCCCGAATATGTCGAATCTCCCACTGAGCCGAAGTGGTCATCAAGAGGTATTTGTCTGAGATAAAACTTATGCAGAAAATTAGTATACTTTATCAATTTTTGGTATGTCTTACAGTTCAGTTGACCTGAGACTCTCTGACTTAACTATGCAGGGGAACTCTTTTTCGTAAGTGACAGAAAGAACGGATTCTGGAATATTCATAAATGGGTAAAAAACTCTATCATAATACCATTTGCCAGTTATTTTTACATTTAGTAATCTAGTCTGCATTTGCGTGTGTAAGTGTGTAGTGCTCAGAAATTGTTTTAGATTTGAAATAGAGGTAGTCTTTTAAATCACTAATAAAAGCGTGGAGGAAAATTTTGTGCTCTCATATTTCAAAAATTAAGAAATAAACCTTTGGAGAACGTGAAGGAAAGGCCGTTATATATTACTACATTTTGACATCCTGTTTAAGATAATTTTGTTTTCAGCCTATTATATTCATCCCCAAGTGGTGGATCTAATGTTTGTTTCATTACGCATATATTTTGCTATGTACCACTGATATTTGCACCTTAAATTTGTATTTCCGGTTTCTCCTTGTGTCACAGATTGAAAGTACCAATGAGGTTGTTTCTGTATATCCTCTCGATGGTGAGTTTGCAAAACCACTATGGGTTTTTGGTACAAACTCCTATGAAATAATCGAGTGCTCTGAAGAGAAAAACATAATTGCATGTAGCTACAGGTAATACTGAGGAAATCCAAAATTTAAATACTTTCAACCATTCTCTCTCTGATATTCCATTTATATTTGCAATGGAAAATTGTGTTCTGTTTGGTAACAATTTATTGTTCCTGAATGCAGGCAGAAAGGGAAGTCCTATCTTGGCATTTTGGATGATTCGAAGGGTTCATGTTCTCTGCTCGACATTCCGTTAACTGATTATGATAGCATTGTAATACAGCTTTCTCGTTGTTTTCTTTCTTTCAAGTTTGTTCCTTTGATTCCCAATTGAATCCACAAGTAATGAAAACTTGTACTTCCGTTTTCAGACATTAGGAAATCAATGCCTTTATGTTGAGGGAGCATCAGCTGTTCTTCCACCATCAGTTGCCAAGGTGAAAACGATTCCCATTTTTTGGTTTTAGTCGAGAGTAAATTATGTCTGATGACAGCAGTAGATTTATAGTTTCTTCTATTAACAGGTAACACTGGATCAGCATAAGATGAAAGCACTCAGTTCTGAGATTGTTTGGTCTTCTTCACCCGATGTTTTGAAGTACAAGGCTTACTTCAGCGTGCCAGAGTTGATTGAATTTCCAACAGAGGTTCCTGGTAAGAACGCTTACGCGTACTTTTATCCTCCAATCAATCCGCTCCACAATGCTAGCATGGAAGAGAAACCCCCGTTGCTAGTGAAGAGTCATGGTATGCAAATATTACCATTTCTTTTTATCAAAATTACCATTTCCCAATTCTATTTAACTTAGCCAAAATGCCTCCTCGGTTGCAAACTTGTTCATCGCGAGATCATGTTTTCATTAAGTATGACCTTTGGCTACAACATAAATAGTGCAATCAGCTAGACATGCCATAATTTTTTTGTTCAACAATCTGAATTTGCAGGAGGACCTACGGCTGAATCACGTGGATCCCTAAACCTGAATATTCAGTACTGGACAAGCCGAGGGTGGGCATTTGTTGATGTCAATTATGGAGGAAGCACAGGTTTGTGGTACAGTTGTATCCTTTTGTCATTATGGTTATTTTGGTATGATCAAACTCTATATTGTGAATAATAGGAACCATAACATACTTTACTATCACTATTACTATGAAGAACCGCTGACCAAAATCTAAGAGGAATATGAAACCAAGAACAACATAGGTTTTGTTGCTAGATAAGCCATAAATTCTCCAAAACCTCATAAGTTCTCAAACAAATTCCCAAATCACTCAACACTTTCTCACAACTCCACCCTCTCCTATTTCTGTTGATCCGATTCAATAACACATATGCTGATGTAGCATGTGTACTTGATGTCACTCTTATCATATTCTTGTTAAATTACTTCGTCTTGAGACATCTTGTTTTCAGTGCCCCATTCTGAACACAAACCTGGTTTATTGTGACAATGTGTGAAGGATATGGTCGAGAGTATCGGGAGCGGTTGCTAAGGAAGTGGGGGATTGTTGACGTGGATGATTGTTGTGGATGTGCTAAATACTTGGTATGTTTTTGTCTTTTGGTAATCTTATGCGAAACAGATTTATAACCAATTCTGAAACTTTTTTGGTTTTGGGCAGGTATCTTCTGGAAAGGCAGATGTTAAGCGGCTGTGTATATCTGGAGGTTCTGCAGGAGGTTACACAACTCTTGCATCATTGGCCTTCAGAGATGTATTTAAGGCTGGAGCGTCCTTATACGGGGTGAGTACATAATTTATAATATTTAAAATTTTATTATCTCTTCAAATACATGATGCTTGAAGACCTTATAAACCAACTGATAACTCATATTACTTCTTAATGTAGGTGGCTGACTTAAAAATGTTGAAAGAAGAAGGTCATAAGTTTGAATCCCGCTATATCGACAATCTTGTTGGTGAGTCAAACTAATTGAAGAACATTTATCTTTGCTTTAGTTTATTTTATTTTATTTTGGCTGCCATAATGGTCTTGATTGCAGGAGATGAAAAGGATTTCTATGAGAGATCACCAATCAACTTCGTTGATAGGTTCTCTTGCCCCATCATCCTTTTCCAAGGATTAGAAGACAAGGTTCTTAATTTGCCACTCTTCTTTTCTTCCTTTCCAACTATTTACGCCTTGATTGAGTATCGAGGATGCATTTTCAGTTGGCAGTTCTTGAATCACTCTTGTGTGAATATTAAATTCATCATCTTTGGGTTCTTGATAACTCTATGGGTTCTTGATAGCTCTATCAAGATTCTAGATTTTGTTTACCATTTTGCTAAACACAACCATTTGAATCCTGGAGTTGTCTCTTGGACACGATCTGTATTAATGCTAAATATGTTGCAGGTTGTAACTCCGGATCAATCTCGTAAAATCTATCAAGCATTAAAGGAAAAATGTCTACCTGTTGCTCTTGTCGAGTACGAAGGAGAACAACACGGTTTCCGCAAGGTGAGAGCTTGATGACTTGCATTAAGAATAACAAAGTCTTTAAGGATCCTAATAAAAATTAGCAATGCATATTTATTGAATTATAACTTGGTATTAATAGGCGGAGAATATCAAATACACACTGGAGCAACAGATGGTCTTCTTTGCCCGTGTCATTGGAGGATTCAAAGTTGCAGATGAAATCACTCCTCTGAAAATTGACAACTTCGACACGTAGAATGATATTTAAATAGATGTTTCTGTTGCAGGTCGTTTCAGTTCTTTTTTCACTTCTCACTTTATCTTGCAACTAGGTTTGGGTCACGGATTTTATTTTTGTTTATGTTCAAAATCAAACTATCTAAATTCAAAAACCAAATAAAGTTATTTCAATTTCAATTTTTTGTTTTCTTCAAATGGGTTTATGAACTTATATGTATTTTCAAGTTTTTAATTTTAACTCTCTATGCATGTTCTATAGAAAAAGAAAAATAGTTTTAGAGAAAAAAAATAGATATGTAGCACCATTTTAGAACACAATTAAAAGATAATATTATTAATTATATAACATTAATTATAGATAAAACAAAATAAAATTTAAAAATGTTTTGTTTGTCCACACATGCAATTCTATACTAATTAAACTATTTTTTATGAATTATAATCTACACCCAAAAATTGATATGAATTAAAAGTATTGTATTGCATCTAAAGTTAGAATATATTAAATTTTAAAAAAATTAAAAGTATTGAATAGAAAAAAAAAAGATAATATATACAAATATATGTTAAATTTAAAAATTAACATAAATTTTAACTCATTATAAAATGTTAATTTATAAAGTATGAAATTTTGGTGGACATAATGTAAAAAAAAAGAGTATTAAATATTTGTAGATAGTAAATTTTAAAGTTTTTAAATTAATATAAATTTTAAGTCATTGAGTGTAAAATTGAAAATAAAGAGAGAAATTAAAAAAAATATTAAAATTTTGGAGGACATAAAAAACAAAAAAATGTCTTAAATATTGGGAGAACACATGTCACCTCCTCATAGCTTTCATAAAGAGAATCCTATTTTATTAAATAAGATACTAGAAACAATTCCACGCGTTACGTGGATTTTTTATATAATTTAGTATGTGAAACTTCATATATAAACTTATAAAAAATATTTCATTTGAAATTTCATATACATATAAACTTATATATGAATTTTTTTTTTCAATACCACAAATGAAAATTTGATTATTTTGTTATTTATGTTTGTATTTTCACATATTTAAAATTTTCTATAAATATAAATATTTACTAAAAATAAATAATATCCCACAATTTTAGCTATAATATTTCAAAATATTACAAATATGCTTCTGCGTTTGTATTATCTATGTTTAGTGAATT
>KE153601.1:54904-66179 GCA_000411075.1 Sisymbrium irio | reverse complement strand
TTTTCTATAAATATAAATATATTACTAAGAATTAATAATATGTCACATTTATATTTATAGTATTTTTAAAACATTGCATATATGTTTCATGAATTTAATAAAATGATGGTAAGACTCTAGAGATATAAAATAATTTTAAAACATAAAATAAAACACAATATATTAATAGATATTAAATTATAATTTTAAAATTAACATAAATTGCAAGTCACTAAATTAGTGACAAGAGAATAGAG
This sequence comes from Sisymbrium irio, assembly GCA_000411075.1. NCBI lineage: Eukaryota > Viridiplantae > Streptophyta > Magnoliopsida > Brassicales > Brassicaceae > Sisymbrium > Sisymbrium irio. The sequence continues at coordinate 65,943 of KE153601.1, read as the reverse complement.
AGATAAAAAGTAAAAGATGTAAAGACATTTGAAGACACATGACAACATCTTAATGATTATCTTTAAATAAATTATATTTTTCCTATAGATTAAACTTTGAATTTATCCTATTTTCAAAATGTTAAATTGATATGAATTTAAAAGTAATGTGTTGCATCTGAAGTTAGAATAAATGAATTTTAGAAAACTCTAAGAGTATTGAATATACACAAAAATAAAAGACAAAATATTTATTATATTTCAATTAACATAAATTTTAATTCATTAAGTTAAAAAAATTTAAAATAAAAAGAAAAATGAAAAATTATTAAACTTTGAAAGACACAAAAAGTAAAAATAAATGATTGTTAAATATTTGTATATAGTAAATTTTTAATTTTGAAATTAACATAAATATTAAGTCACTAAGTGTAAAATTGAAAATGAAAAAAGAAATTATAAATTATTTAAATTTTAAAGGACCTAAAAATAAAAATAAAAGAATATTAAATATTAAGAGGACACATGACACCTATTTAGAGCTTTTATCAAAAGAACTTTACTTTATTATATAAAATAATTTTATCTTTTTTGATTATTTATAATAAATAGTGGTAGTGGACATTGCTTTATGAAAAGCAATTCCACGTTAAATCTAGAAATTATTATATATCCTGTGATATTGGAATTGGAATGTCCACTTACAATTCTGATTTTCTGAGCTATATGTGATTGTTACAGTTTAATTGCTTTTACCAGATTTGAATTCTTTAGAATTTTTTTAATAAGTGGTAACTCTTTATATTTAAACCTTTTTTGACCTTGGGTTTAATTCTAACGAGCATTTGTCAATCCAATCATCTTTCCTCATGTACGGATTTGTAATTAGATTTAGCGGTGAGAATAATAATGTTATCACCAACTAGGATTATCTAACAGTTTAACTTCTCTTCGATTTATAGTGCAAGTCCAACATTTTACGCACCTATCATTCATTTAAACGGACCAATTCATTTTCTAAAACTAAGATAAATCATTAAACCATATTAAATGAACTTTAGTCATATCTCTGTGAAGTTCGATTGTCTTTGATTTGTCTTTTTGTTGGATTGTCTTTGCTTTGTCTTTTAGTTCGATTTGGTCTGCCTATGTATCTATGTAGACTGCTATTCCTTACTGAAATTTATTCAGTCTGTTTACTGAAAACAGCTGAATTTTATTGTGAACCACCAATACTTAGTCATAGCTTAACCATTCATCAAACAATATCATTTCTATGTGGACTAACCTTTTCATGTTAGACAATATAAAAAATAATAGTTTTTGATTATATATTCTATATATTATAGGGAAATTAACTTAAATACCACATATTATATATATTATTAAAATTATATAAAATTTATTTTATTATTAGCATTTTTTGAATATTTAACGTGTCATTTTATTATGTTATGAAAAAAACGTATTTAAAAAATGTTATTGTCACGTAAGCAAAAGAACTGACGCCACATAGGAAATCGCTTACGTATATTAATGAACTTAGCCTTAAAGCATAATACTTGAGTTATGGGTGCAGTAAGGTTGAGTTATGGATACTTTGTGGTTGAGTTACAAATATCGGCTGACTTATTAAATAACGACTGACTTATGAACATAACCCAATCATTATTTACAGTTGAGTTACAAAAATTTGGCTGACCTGTTCGAGCACAGATGACTTACGAACACAAGTTACGGCTGATTTATACAACAATAGCCTGATTTATTGAAAATTTTACTGAGTTATTGTCACGATGTGGCTGAGTTACGTTTTCTGACTGGTTGACTTATGAGAGGTAGTTACAGCTGAGTTACGTAAATCAGCCGTGATTAGGCTAGGTTAACAATAAACTCAACCAAATTTTGGCTGAGTTTTTAGTGAAAGATTAATTACTAGAATATCATACATTTGACGGCTGATTTATTTGATGATACGGCTGACTTAATATTTACTAGCATAATTATGGCTGATTTATTGGTAAAAGATTAGTTACTGAAATGGCAGATTTACATTGTACTTGATGGTTGATTTATTAAGATTGAGTTGTGTTCGTTTTGCGGCTGACTTACGAATATTACATATCATCAAACTCCAATTTTCCATGTCATCAGTTCTTAGTTTCCATGTCATCATTAATATTACAACAATTAAATTAGGGTTCTTCATATTTTTTTTCTTATTCTTCTTCTTGTTCTTCGTTTTCGTCTTGCTCTTTTTCTTGTTCTTCCTTTATAACTATTTTTAATTAGGATCCGATAATAATTTTTTCTGGTAACTGGGTTAAGAAAAATAAATATGTATAAACGTTGGTTGTATCTAACCAACCGTGCTTTTCTCCGTTTATTTGTCAACCGCAAAAAAAAAAATCTTAAGAAAAGTAGAAACCTCTAAAAATTAAAATTTTTGTATTACGACTGAGGTATGAATTTTGTTTACACAATGCCTGTATTATTTAATTACGATACGGCTGAGTTATATGTAATTTACATTTTTAATTTTAGGATATGTTTGAGGTTTAACTGAGCTATTTAATTACGATACAGTTGAGTTATGGATTTTTAAAAAAATAAGGCTTTAATTGTGTCTCGAGATTGAAAAGATTTTAAACATCTTGAGATTATATATATTCACACGCTTTTCCCGTGTAAATGATATGACTGAGTTGTTATACATATGACTGAGTTATCTAAATGATACAGCTGAGTTATGGAGGTTGGACTGATTTTTCCGCCTAAAATATGAAACATCGTGATATACATTACACTTGACGGCTGACTTATACAAACTCCACAGCTGAATTTTAGGAATTCCACGACTGACATTTGGGATTCAGGATCTAATTTTAAGAAAATAATTTTACATATGTTAAATCCATTTTAAAATATTCATTAAAAATATCAATAACTTCTTCGTGATTATTCTAAATTTTTCTCCACAAAATATAAAAACTACATGGTGATTGGAGGAAAGGTAATTAAACACTTAATAGAGATACAATTAATATATATATATATATATATAAAGAGATGAAAGACAAATTTTTTATTTAGATAAAAACTAAAACACAAAATAAAAGAATTACAGTGACACAAAATAATATAGCTAACTGTAGTTGAAATATCATTATATTATGAACCGAGAAGCCAATAAAAAAACTTTTTTTTTCAAAAGAACCGATCAATTGAATTTTACACTATTGTAACAAAGATAAACATATAATCATTGAATTATACACTATTCTAAATTAGAAAATGTATATCAAACTACAAAACAAAATATATATCTTCAATTAAGTAAATTTGGATAGGTAAATTTATATTTTAGATAAGTGTTAAAACAATAAGTATTTTATTAAGTAATTTTTATAAAAAGCAAAAAAAAAAATAGAGTAAAATTATATTAATTAATGAAAAAACAAAAATAGTCAAAACTCAATAGAATAAATTATTAAATAGAATCTTAATATTAGAAATAATTCTAAAAAATTAGAAGATATAAATAAATAAATGCGTAAATAAAACAGAATATCAAAATATCAAACCAACTCTGTGCGTGTGTGGGATGGCCAATAGCTAGTATTTTTAAAAGTTTACTAAATATTTATGGAAAGCCCTTCATCACTCATCTAAATTCTCCGATAATAGAAGAATAAATGATAATGATTTAGATCTTTTAGGGTAACAATATGGATTTCACCAGGTTTATGATTGGAGATGATGAAGATTGTTTTTTTTATTTGTTCGCCATAATGTATTTAGTGTAAAGATGTCTTTGTACAGTTGATGAATGATATATATATATTTGTGACTTTGGAGAGGAGAAGAATAAATGGTAATGTTTTAGATCTCTGAGGGTAGCAGTATGGATTTCACCAGATTTTATGATTGGAGATGATGAAGACTGTTTTTTTATTTGTTCGCCATAATTTACTTAGTGTAAAGATGTCTTTGTACAGTTAATAAATCCTATATATATTTGTGACTTTTCACGTCTCATGATAAATTTACTATAGAAACTAGACTTGGTGCTATGTTAAGATATTTCTCTAAACACATTTATTTAAATATATAAATAATGGAAAGTTTGGTCAATATTCATAATAGTACCCAGTACTAAGAATATAGCAACAGTATTGAAAAAAATAAAAATCTAACCAATGGTTTAAGTGGAAATTTCTATATTGTCATTTTCACACACACGCTTTCCGTCGATGACAAATTGAGATAGAGATGAAATGCGGTCATAAACCTTGAAATTTGTACACACAAAACTATAATTCATCGCACCAATATCGTAAATATTTCCTAATCAACACTTTTACACTGAAAACTTGTGTGGACAAGAAGCATTAGAGTTATAGTTAATTACATAGAATATATGTAGAGGAAGATTAACGAGAAAAAGTTACAGCAGAAATATTGACGTATAATTTATGTTTCGTTCACCGAATGTAGGTGGAATTTATGTCATACTCAAAGATTAAATTTGTGCTCATATCTCCACTTATATAAAAAAATAGAAATTTTATTTATGATAACGTCGATGCATGAAAAATACAAGGTCTCGACTGTTGGCAATTAAGGACGATTAACAGATGGCGGTTGATCTTTGAACCGACAACGGTGGAAAGGGACCGTTATATTTCTCCTCACCAAAGGATGTATGTATAGAATCATTCTGACGATGAATGTACTGTTGAGTGTCTACGATTCGAATGAAGAGTGGGACGTTTTTGCATTGGAGTAGGCGAGTACCCAAACTGTGGCGGATGCAAAGCTATTTGTGAGGGAAGTAATGATTTTAGTTACCGTATATAGAAATACTAATCGTTCAAGTGTTCATTCCATTCAACTAGCCATCATAGTACACAAGTTCTATATATCGCAAGTGGAATTACTATCCAGTTCAACTGCTATATGTCCTGTATTACCACCTATATTTCTTTTTAAAGGTAACAACCACATATGCCAATAGAGTTAAAACAAGTGGCAATGATGAATCATGTTTTCTTACATATTAAAACAGCAACACTTCCACGTTCATTGACAAAAAGATCGGTCAAAGACTGACTTAAGTACAGAGGTCAAGTCAACAGTATAACGACTCGGGAAGGTATCATCGGCGTCTGACACCCTTGCAATGTATGAAGATATCGAGTAAAAGGAAAGTGAAAAAGTTTTATACCATAATGTACAAATCTAAAGAGAGGGATTCCACAGATACGTGTATCACTAAACAATACTAATCTGTCTTTATATAGAAGTATCACCTATATCCCATAAAGATAGAATATATATATGGAAATACTATTTTTTATAAGAACATTTATATCTTATTCCTTCCGTATTTTATTAAGTGTCATTTTAAGTTTATACACACAGTTCAATAAAACATATGAATTTATATATTTTCAAAAAAAAATACAACTACCTATACACCTAACCATATTTCAACCAATAAAAAAATAAATAGGAGAATCTTATTAATAAATTTTGCATTACTATTCTAAAACGACACTTATTTTGAAACGAAATTTTACTCTAAAACGACACTTATTTTAATACAGAAGGAGTATTATAGTATAGTAAACTTAATAGTGCCTCAATGTCGTTCATTACCATTTAGGGAGTTTATCCCATCATTTTTTCGCTTAATATTTGCACAAAATGGTATTTACATCCAATCTTAACAAAATATTAAAAAATCTTAAATTGTAACTGACCATAACATCTCTATTTACAAATACATAATTTGTACCAAATACACATAATACACCACTATAACACATGAACTGAAAATCATCAGCAATCAGATGTTGTTCGTTCATGATTTTGGATTATTTGTTTGGAAATTGTAGTCAGATGTAGTTATGTTCATTTCGTATTTTTTTATTTGTATCCGGATGAATTTTATGTCAAATGACCAAAAACTCCTTTATGTTTTCTTTTGCTCTAAACATGTATATAGTTATCAAAAGTGAAACTTACTCATGTTTAAACTGTAAAAACGATTTTGACGAAAAAATGAGTTTTTGCTGTTTTAGCGAGAAAATGATTTTTGAGATTTTACCGGGAAAACGAGATTTTTAGATTTTGGCGGGAAAACATGATTTTGTAGTTATTGCATAAAAACAAGATTTTACAGTTTTAGTAGTTTTGGCGGGAAAACGTGATTTCATGATTTTGGCGGGAAAACGAGATTTTCTGGTTTTAGCGGGAAAACAAGATTTTCTGGTTTTAGCGGGGAAACGAGATTTTATGGTTTTAGCGGGAGAACATGATTTTCCTGTTTTAGGGGGAAAACGAGATTTTCCGGTTTTGGCGGAAAAACGTGATTTTGCGGTTTTGGCGGAAAGATTAGATTGTGCGGTTTTGGCGGAAAAACGAAAGTTTGCAGTTTTGTGGGGAAAGCAGATTTCGCGGTTTTGGCGGGAAAAGTCATTGTCTTATCTTTGTGCTGTGTTGCAAAGAAGAAGTTATCACATGTCTAAACGTGATTTTGCGGTTTTGGCGGGAAACATGATTTTACGGTTTAAACAGGAAAACGAGATTTTGCAGTTTTGACGGAAAACGAAAGTTTGCAGTTTTGTCGTGAAAACGAGATTTCGCGGTTTTGGCGGAAAAACGTGATTTTGCGGTTTTGGCGGGAAAACATGATTTGGCGGTTTTGGTGAGAAAACAAGTTTTTCGATTTTGACAGAAAACGAGATTTGTGGTTTTTTCGGAAAAATGAGATTTTGCGGTTTTGGCGGAAAATGAAATTTTATGGTTTTGTCGGGAAAACGATTTTGGCGGAAAAACGTAATTTTGCAGTTTTAGTGGGAAAACATGATTTTGTGATTTTGGCTGGAAAACGTGATTTTACCGTTTTAGCAGGAAAACGAGTTTTTGATTTTGATGGAAAAAATACGATTTTGCAGTTTTGGTGAGAAAATAAAATTTTACGATTTTGAAAAAAAAAAACACAATTTTACGATATTAGTGAATAAACGAGATTTTACGGTTTTGACGAGGAAACATGGTTTTGCGGTTTTGCCGGGGAAAAACATTATTTTGTGAATTTTTAAAATAATTTTAATTATTATTTGAAGGATAAAATTATAGACATCAATAAGGTTATTTTTGACTTTTATAAATTTTAGATTAGTGTAATGTAGCTAGACGCACAAAAAAAACTTATGAAGAAATCTTGATTTTTTTGAATGAGTTTGGAAATCGTATTTGATTGTCACATATAGATTAGACATTTATTTTGCATTATACAAATAGCAGCATAATTTGTAAAATTTCTTTATTTTATAGACCTAATTTCTCTAAAAAAGACAGCAGCATAATTTGTAAAATTTCTTTATTACAAAATGGATGAAAATATTAAACTTTTCTAGGATAACATAAACTTTATTATAGCATGGTCACGTTTGAGACAACAATGATTCGATTGTAAATATCATTATAAACCGTACTTTGGCTTATGAACCTCCAGTTCCAGGCGATGGAGAGAAACACACAGCACTCCTTTCTTCTTCATCACCTACCAATTAGCAATAGATATATTATATATATGCACAGGGCGAATGTAAAGATAAATTTTGGGGTGCATTGTTAAAAACTATTCAAATAATTAGGTGTAAAACTGCAAGACTCATTATTGCAATTCTTTAGAGTTTTACATATAAATTTTAAAAAATCATTCTAGATATCTGCCCCTCCCTTGGACCACGTGGCTCCGCCAAGTGAATTGCTTCGTACCATAAGTTTTTTTTACCACAAGCTAAAAATAATTCAATCCACACGATCTGCAGGAACATTTTTTCATGGATAAAAAACCATACTAATTTTTCAGAATTGAGAGGTTAAGAAATTCTACGAAGACATAGGATCAATGTAGTGCAAAAAGAAACTCTCAATCATGATAAGTCATTTTAGAGGTGTAAAATACATATGTAACATTCGTTCGTCCAATATATATGTATATATATAATGCTACATATATATATATATATATACACACACATATATATCACTTTCTTTCAGAAACCCCTTAAAAGTAAAACAGCAAAAACAAGAGCTTAAATATACTAACATCCTTTGTTGCGTGGTAGGCTGCCTGCTTTCTTGCGTGGTGGGTCTTTGCGTTTGACTTGTCGTCTGGCCTCGGTGATTCCAGCTTGAAAAGAGATCAATAAGAGCAGAAGAAGCAAAGAGAGAACAAAACGAACTAGATTTGATGTTCTTTTAGCCATTGATCAAAAGTGATAAAATTCTCGACTGTCCCTTATTCCATACATAACAAGACTCATGTTATATAATCTTTTGAAGGAAAGAAAGAAGAAGCTCATGTGATAAGATAAAAAAAATGAAGCATCGTGGAAATTGTAGTACGTTTGTCGTTTGGCATAATAACTAATAAAAACTTTAAAAGTTCCCAACTTGCTATGATAGTGGGAACTTGCTATGATAGTGGGTGAACAAAGATGTCAGAGAAATTAAAATTGAAAACAGTTGGAAGTTGGAACATAGTCCCGAAAATATCAATAAATTTCAAGGGTTGAATTACGTATATGGGAAAAAATTATTCTGAAATTAGGTTTTTAGGAAGTTGAATTGGTAAATTAAATTTATACAAAAGTGAAAATATTGTCTACCAAATTAATATTTAATTTTTTAAAATACTATAAAATTACCATTTTTTTAAAAACATTGAAGAATAACACATTGTTAACTCGTTAATATTATTATACGTTAATAAATACTACATTATTATAGTACGTTAATATTATTACATGTTAATATATAATACATTATTAGTATGTTAACATTATTATATACTAATAATATATAATATCACATAAATAATATCATATTATACATTATCAAATAATATATAATAATGATATATATTACATTATTGTTATGCTAACATGATTACATGATAATACATAATACAATGTTAATAAGTTAACATTATTACACATTAATATATAATATATTATAAAGACGCTAAATTTATTATATGTTAATCCTATAAATATCACGTAAATAACTTTTATATAGTATGTTATTGAATAATATATAATACATTGTTAGCATGTTAATATTATTATAAAGTAAATATTGCATATTGTTATTATATAAAATTCATATAAATAAATTATATACAATAACATTATTATCATTAAATTTTTAACATAGATTATTATGAGAAAATGAATGACACAAATTAACTGTAATATTGATAAAAAAAGGAGGATAAAATTATAATTTCTCTGATGAACAGTGTATTCGGCAACAATATTTTTTTGTTAGTTACTTTTAGTAGTTTCTCGTCCCATTCTATGCTTTTCTCAAATTTCAATCACTTTTTGACCACTTATTTTTTTTGTTTTTTGTATTTATTTTTATCACTAATTTCTGACGTAATGTAAATGTGACGTATGATTTTTAGAGCATCTCCAACCCATTACGCTATTTTCCACTGCAAAATGGAGTCACTGCAAAATGCAGTTGGCTTTTACTCCAACCCAACTGCATTTTCCATTCCAAAAAAAATATTCTAAAGTATATGCTCTTTTTACTTACTCTTTAAAAATTTGCACTTATACCCTTATATTTAGTTAACTTATGAGTTTGATCAAATAATTTATTTTGTTATTTATAATNTAATTTATTTTGTTATTTATAATTAATGTAATTTTAAAATTTCTTTTAAATTAAATGTTTATATATAAATAAAACTATATTATATAACATAATCAAACCAAATAAATAAAAAATATACTTTAATTTTTAAAAAATCATTATTATATTTTTTTATAAAAATAATCAAATAACAGATATTTAATATATGTTATTTTGTATAATTAATTTTTATAATCTGAATAATAAATTTTATTATTTATTATAAAATTTGGGTATTAAAAGATACTATAATTTTTGTTTAAGTATAAATATAATAACATTTAATAACCAAAGGACTGTGTTGTAAATAAAAAAAGTTCCACTCCAAAATGGAGGGATGAACAGTGTTACGCCATATATGGCGAGGTACTGTTCATCTCTCCATTTTACAGTGGAAAATGCAGTTGGGTTGGAGTAGATTTTACTGCAAAATGCAGTGAAAAGGGGAAAATGACGTTGTGTTGGAGATGGTCTTAGAACAGTCACTGCTGTTAGGATCAGTTAAATTCCAGATTACTGGTTCAAGATATAGTTATGGCAATATAATTCGGTACACTGCAGAGAACAAATTAATGAATTGTTTATCCAATAAGATAGTCAAAAATTTACCTATTGAAACACTTTAGAATTTACGTGTACTTTCATTTTCTTTTCTTACAAAAAGTAATTATATATAATCTTTTTTATTTCTTTTTTTTAACATTTTTATTATTCATTTTTCGACTTAAAAAGTATAACTTTTTTTATATACTAAACTATATTTTTTCTTTATCTCTTAAATATCATAGACAACGTAACGTATGATAAATAGTCTTATGAAAAAACTTATAAATAAAATATTATAGATAGCATATAATGAATGAATATTTATTGTACATCCATGTTAATATTAAACTATTAATTAAATGTCGAACATGTATTCTTTGGTAAATGGACATACATATTTTCTGATATATTTTGTGAACAATTTGAGATACATTTTTTTTATTATACAAAATAAATATTCATGAACAACCTGATAGTGTAGATATATCTGCCCATGTTCATCTATCCATGATGTCCATATCTATTTTAATATATTTTAAAACATATGTGTTGGGGTCAAAACCCACATTTTCAAAATTAACGGCTAAAAATGTTTAAATATCGGAAATTTTTTCATATTGAATATTTTCGGAAAAAACGATATTTGGAAAATAATATAAATTATTTTTTATCGATAACTTTTTGATAAATATACGAAAACTCATTTTTCGTATTATTTTTCAGTAAACCGATAAGAGTCGTGATTCTCTAATCTTTTCATACCATAAACCTAACTTTACGGCAAAATGACTAAG
>KE153599.1:13667-27642 GCA_000411075.1 Sisymbrium irio | reverse complement strand
AAAAAAAAAAAAAAAAAAAAGAGAAATGAGAGTGACGGAAAAATTAATTATCGCACACGAGTACGAAAGACTATAGTTACTTCGGCCTCCGTCAACCCCAAACAATGAAGAAACATACGTTTGATTTCCAATTTACACACCAGCTGATAGGAAAAGGGAGTTTAGCCGTTATTAAATACAGTCAACTCAAATATTACTCTCCGAATTGAGCAACGTAAGGGATTCAATAGCTAGGAATGGGACAACGCGAAACAAATTACAGAGTATAGATAAATAAAGTCCGCAGCAACTCCTCTGTGCCTCTAATGCAGGAGCTTCATTTTCATCTATATACTCAAATTACATAGACTGTTATACATAAAGTCATTTTGTGAAATAATAATACAAAATACATATCAGAGAGACAGACACCCTAGTCGATGAAAAAACTTTCTACATACACAGCGACTTACCTTTTATTTTCAAAAATTGATTCTCATACTTAAACCAAATCATAAGAACTGCAACCACCTTTCCCTTTGCTTCAATCATTTCTATTGGGTGATCCACTATAACTCGCCTTCTTTTAACAGCAAAGTGTGCCCATACAACAAAAATCACACCAATTAACAAGTCCACAGTCATATGTTCCAGCTAACTCTAAAGACCACTCAACTAGCACATTCAATTAATATAATTCAATCTTCAAATTGGCTCAAACAACATCACAACAAGCATAAATTTGAACCCAACTCATCATCACCAATTTCCATCGAGTTTGCTTTCACTTTGAGCTGGAACGAAACAGTCAATAGACCCTTTCGACAAGCATCAAAACGCACTGGCTCAAAAATGCGCATAATTCTTCACAACTTTGATCCAGATAATATTAACAGAAGAATAAGAAAAGGGGTGAGAAATAACCTTGAAGGCCTTTAAGAATCCATTCTCCTCTTCATCATCCACTGCGACCTCCTCAGCATCTACGATATGACGATCAAGCAACCTGCAGAACAGAAAATGAAGGAAAACAAAGATATATTTCCATGCAATTGAAGGGGACAGCTTCGTAGGAAAGCGCAGAGCCGAAACAAAACAAGAGGAAGGCGAGGAAAGAGTATATTACTTGTCTATAGCAGCATCATCATAATGAGTTTTTTGCTAGTGAAGATGACGAAGCAGGGAAGTCTGTAAAAATTCATTATAATGATTTTGTATAATGAACAAAAATCATCATAATGAATTTTTCGGGACTTCCCTTCTTCGTCATCTTTACTAGCAAAAAGCTCATTTGAACCATACCTGATGATGTCATCTAACTCTTCCTAAATTGCAGTCAGTAAAACAAAACAAATAAGAGACTTAGTGCAAAACAATCAACACAAATATGGACTCACTTCTCTGGTGTTTTACATCTTTTAATTTCACGCAAATTTGTTATTTGATGTTTCTACCTTCTAACACCACTCTGTTGAAATTCTTCGTAAATCTCGTGAAAATGAACATCTTTCCGCAATAAAATAATACCTGATTAATGTTCTGTGTGTTTCAGTTTGCCGACAACAAGATGCTCTAGAACCATCTTCGTTTAAGTCAACTGCATCATCCTTTCTTCAATGGTGCATCGGTTTATAAGTCTGCATATCATCTTTGGCCCATGTAATATAAACAAATAAATGGGAAAGCACAAAAGGATCTAAATGTTACAATTCACAAAATTGAGTTCTTTATAGATCTCATGGACGAAGTACATTAGCATGAAAAAATTTATAGATGCCAAGTCACTAAAATGAACTCTCTTAAACTTTTCAGAACTAACTTGGACGAGCTTTTCATGCTAATGCACTCAGAATTAATAGTTTCACCACCTTTAAAGTAATGCCTTTAACCTAATAGCATCACCAACCCACCCTCAAATCCTTAAATTTTAAGGTGTTGATAGTTACACGTCAAATTTAAGATTTACTTTACAATTTACTCCTAATTTTATAAATCTTAAAATAGTTTTGTTAACTTTTTATGATTTCATCTATACTTATGTAACCCGAACAGTTACCAAACTATTTTAACACCAAAATCAAAATTAACCATTTCACAAACTCTTTTTCGTTACGGTGCTAACTTAAACTTTACACTGAACTCGAGGATGAAACCGGTTTATCGTTATGGTGACTGTTTCTTGTCTTATCACTACCTTTTATGGTATTGTCGATAATATTTGCTTAAAATCCCCAAAAACCTTTTCTATTTTAGTAGACTGAAAATAGTTATTTACAAAGGGAGTGTCTGTATTGTTGGTTTTTAATGTTATTATTTTTTTCCATTTATCTTTTAATTTTATTTAGTTGCATAGCTTTGTACCTTTAGGTTGCATTTTTTATATTTATTTCTTAGTTTTAAATTGCATTTTCATGTTTTAAGTCAATTATTAATAACAGTGTTGTATGATTTTATTCCTATAATCTGTTTTAAATTAATTTATTATTATTATTATTTATGTTTAGTGTATTTATATATGTTAAGTAGATGATATTGAATATGAATATTAAATTGTAAATTACTAATATTAACTGTTGAATGTAAATATCATATTAACTTTAAATAAGTCTATATAAATGTTAATATATACACAAACTTATTTTACCAAGTGAAAATAACACATTTTGTTGAAAAATATATTTCGTCATTTGAAAAAGCAATAAATCTGTAGGTGTCACAAACAAAATCAGTTAAAAGCACGTAAAATTGACGAAAAAAAACGTAAGATAAAGAAACGTCATCCCACGATTTTCCATCTTTAAAAGAGTTTCTTTTATTTTTAGATTTCGTGGTAACATTTATTTTAGAAGGTGTAGTGTTGACGAATAATCTACTCGTACATATAAATAAATGCCAGTATACATAGCACCATTTCAAAATGCAAATCTATTAAATTTGGACATCACTTAGTGTAAATATACATATAGAAAATGTTCTGTTGATACTATTACTTCGGTAAAAATGAATGGAAGCAATTATATAGTTCCATTAGAAAAATTTTCGCCAAATCATGAATGTGTTTATCCCATCTCGCCTGGTTATAAGATCAAACAAATTTGTATTTTTATTTCATAGTGTTGTTGGAGACTTGGTTATGGCACCACATCAAGTGTAAATCATAGATTTAGAAGATCGAGAGGTAATCTGATTTTGAAATATTGATTCAAGCTACTTCACATAATCAAGCTTGATAAAATCCAATACACATTCTAGGTAATTAATATACGATGCCAATACATGTTTGAAAATTCAAATATTAAGAGAAAGAATGGTGAAACTGTGACATTCCTTTTGTGAAAAAACCTGTAACTCAAAACGTCTTCTTGACAACTGCAGCAACAAATTCAACACAAACCACGAATAAAACTTAAGAACTTCAGTTTAAGACTGCAACTTTTAAGTGATTGAAGAAAGAAAGTGGATTGAAGAAAGAAAGTGCAGAGCTATATAAAAAAAATAGACCACACACATAAGATTGATCTCCCAGTTCACCTTTATTAACTAAAAGACTATGTCTGGGCAAAGGCGAAACTAGGTGTGGAAAAGGTGGGTCACTAGACCTACTCAAATTTTTTCTTTAAATATAATAGATAACTTTTTTTTTAACTAGATTAAAACTATTATTTTTCAACCCATAAATTATAGAGTCAATTTATTAATATAAATCCATTAATCAAAATCTATTTCTTCATGACCCAATATAAACTTTAACTTAATTAATGAAACAAAAAATCTTGTTTCCCAAATTCACTTCATCTTCTACAAAAAAAAAAAATCCTTCTGATTCAAACATTAATCTATCCTAAAATGTATCATTGTTTAACCTTAATTAACCAAAAGTAAATCTCAATTCTATATATATTTTTGATAATATACTTTTTATAACTGAAACTTATATAAAATTTAATACTTTGTTGCTTTTTATACCAGACAAAGTAATAAACAAATATTTGAAAAGAAAAATTCCATCATCACCTCACAAAGATACAGGTTTAGATGATTTGCCATTTGATCCAGTAGATCAGAAAAGGATAGCAGATTATCATCTGAATCAAAGAGATAAAGTAATTCGAAAATATCTGATTAGGGGTCATTGCCAGCCTCGTGGTCATGTTTTTGAACAAAAATCGATAGAAAATACAATTAGAAGATTTAATCCAGCTTGGTTTGATCAATACTCTGATTGGTTAGAATATAGTGTGAAGAAAGATCGTAGAATAGTTTTGTAGACAGTTCTATATTTTTATGAAATAATTTTTTAAATAATATATTTATTTATTGATCCTGGTTTTAAAAATTTTATGGGTCCGCCATTGTGTCTGGGCGGGGACCTGTCTCCCGGAATCCACTAGATCACTGAGGTTATATAGAAGAGAACACCCTAAGTCCCTTTACAAAGATGTTTACACGGTTTCTTTTTTTCCCCTGTTTCCCAAGAACACTAAACAAGTTTACACTTTGAAAATTATTCTTTCTAGTCCTTCTACTCTCTCCAAGTGTACACTATCAGCTTATATACCAGAATACCACGCTTGACCTATATTCCATTGATGCCATTCAAAGATGCCAACCTTGTACGGTTTCATTTAATGAAACACAGCCTTATCTTTGTGTCCCAGCTGACAACAAGAGGAATCAAACTTTGCTTTATCAGCTGACACAAACGGCTACTTCAAAAATTTGGTCCTGCATCAATTCGTGACGTGGCTCTTCTCAAGATGATTGCTTTCCCTCCAAGTCTCCTTCTTGTTTTGAATTTGCTTCAATCTTAATTACTATACGTAAAAATGAGAGATCAAGCAATTAAGATGAGACGAATACCTGAGAGAGAGAGAGAGAGAGTAGATGACGATGATGATCTAGTAACCGGATTCCATCCCGGTTCCTGAATCTTACTATTCAGCCTTGACTATGAGTAAGTTCAACGCCGGTTGAAACTTACTTACTGGTACAATCTTGGTGAAAATTGACTCTGAATAATCTTACAATCCTTTTTTTTAACAACAATTCTATTAAAAAACAGGCCCAGGCCCAAAGTTCACAATTACAAAGTTCCTAAGCTCGAGTTTGGCTAGAGCGTCAGCTTTGCCATTCAAGGAGCGAGAGATGAAAGAGAAAGCGATAGAGGAAAACGAGTTTGAGAGAGAGTGGATATCTAGGAGTAATCCGAAGATTTCCTTGATACTCTCCTTTGATGAGATAACTCGAATGAGGTTTTGAGCGTCCGATTGAAGGTGTATGTCAGCTATGTTCAGAGTACTTGCACATTGAAGAGCTGCTTTGATTGCCGTGGCTTCTGCCATTAATGGGGAGACAAGATAGAAGATGTAGAGGAGCTTCGTCTATGTGTCATCGAGGATGATTCCTGTGAGAGGGTCCAACCCAAGCCCGCGTTTTTCGTCATCGGATCCCAGGCAGCGTCCATCTTGCATAGCCAAGTTTCAGGTGGGATGCGGTGATTTGTTGGAAGGTTTCGGAAGGCTGTTCTGGCTGGTTCTGAATTGAGAGACTGAGCTTCGCTCCATTTCCGTGATGTTGCTATCAAACTTGTAATGGTGTCTTGTGCCGGTGATTGATTCTGATAGAAGATTCTCTTATTCCTTGCTATCCATAGGAACCAGCATATCCAAGGAAGAATTTGAGTCGATGAGAGGCCTACAGGAGGCAAGGTTTTCCACTTTTTAGCTGATGCTAGAGTTGTCTTGAAGCTAGTTGTAGATCTGGGATCAAATGTAGTGTCTATCGGGATTTTGCTCCAAACCTGTTGAGCATAAGAGCACTTGAACAGGAGGTGATCTTGAGTTTTTAAGTCGCCACAGTGAGGACAACCGGCTAAATCTAGAAGCCCTTTGTTGATGAGGTTTTTCCCCCGATGGTATGCCGTTTTGGGCGATTTGCCAAAGGAAGATCTTCAGCTTTAGGGGTAAATGGGCCACTCCATAAGTTCTTTATCCAAGAGAAATCGAACTCCTCCCCTAGTTCCAAATGGTGGTGATTTAAGGATCTAAAAAAGTTATATCCGTATTTTTTTTGTATAGGCTCTGGACTGGTTTGGTAGACAAGCGTAGGGGTCTGGCGATTCATGATTGTCTGGATTCTCGACAGTACACGGGCGGAGGCAGAGGATTTCCTCTATCCATTGTCCATTTATATCAAGCAGTTCCCCCACAGTCCAATCCTTAGATTTATAGGTCGAGGGGCCTATTGGTAGTAGAGGTTCCTCTAGGGATATCCATGGATCATTCCAAATCGAGATAGTCCGACCATTCCTTATCAATATGCCTAAATGTGTCTTAAAGACATTTCTGCCTACTAGGATTCCATGCCATCCATGAGAGGAGTTTGAGTGATGTGGTACGTCTAGAATAGGTGTCTCCTTGCAATATTTTCCCAGTAGAACCCTCATAACTAGGCTCTTCGGCTTGGTCAACAGTTTCCAACATAGTTTAGCTAGGAGAGCATCATTGAAATCCTGGAGTTCTCGAATGCCTAGCCCACCGTTCCGTTTTGATTTTGCTAATTTATCCCAAGAAATCCAGAAGATTTTCCTCTGTGTTGTATAATCATCCCACCAGAATCTGGTGATAGCTGACTGGATTCTTTTACACAGTCTTTTAGGTAGTTTAAAGTTAGACATTGAGTAGGTGGGAATTGCCGATAGCACTGACTTTATCATTGTCAATTTCCCTGCTTTAGATAGTCATTTGGAGGACGAGCTTTCTGCCTTGAGTCGGATTCTATCTACCACTTGAGTAAACAGATCTTTTTTCCTTCTTCCAAAGTGTTCATGTACCCCCAAATACTTACCTTGGCCTCCTTCTTGTTCAATACCCAAACATTTCTTAACTCTTATCTTGATCTCTTCAGGTGTTCTTCTTGAGAATGTGATGGACGACTTGTTGACATTGATCATTTGACCTGAAGCTGCTTCATATTTCCTGAGGATGGATGTCAGGGCTTCACAGTCTTTAACACTAGTCTTGCAGAAGAACAGAGTGCCGTCCGCGAAAAGTAAGTGGTTAACCCGTGGACTATTCGTTGAAACCCTTAATCCTGCTTGAGTACCCTTTGCTTGAGCTATACAGCATAGTCCTCAAAAATCTTCTCCATATAGTATAAAGATATATGGAGGCAGGGGATCTCCTTGTCTTATCCCGCGTTGTGGGACAACAGCCCCTTGGGCACTTCCATTAACTAGGAAAGAATAAGATACGGTTGTGATATATTGCATGATGAGGTTGGTGCAATT
Organism: Sisymbrium irio; assembly: GCA_000411075.1. Taxonomy (NCBI): domain Eukaryota; kingdom Viridiplantae; phylum Streptophyta; class Magnoliopsida; order Brassicales; family Brassicaceae; genus Sisymbrium; species Sisymbrium irio. Next base: position 20,375 of record KE153599.1, on the reverse strand, counting down.
AGGATGAAAGCCAAGCTGGTTCAAGACTTCCCGGATGAAACTCCATTCCTGCCTATCACAAGCTTTGCTTATATCGGTCTTAACCGCCATTGAGCAATGCTTAGACGCCTCAGACGTCTTTAGGAAGTGGAGGGTTTCATGTGTGATCAACACGTTGTCCGAGATTGCACGGCCAGAGAGAAGCATACTGGTTTTCAGAGATGAGATCAGGTAGAATCGGTTTCATTCTTCTTACTAATAATTTTGAGATGATTTTGTAATAAGTATTATATAATGCAATTGGCCTATATTCTGTCATTGACTTAGGAGCATATTTCTTGGGAATCTATCTTATATGAGTCCTGTTGATTGAAGTTGGTAGCCGTCCTGTTTCGAAGATCTGACCAATTTCCTCCACAATGTCCGATCCTACAATATGTCAATTTGATTGGAAAAAGCTGGACGAGAAGCCATCTGGGCCAGGGACCTTGTCTGGGTTGATGGAGAATAGTGCTAGTCTGATTTCCTCACTTGTAGGGGCAGAAGTTAGCACCACATTCATTTCGGGGGTGACTTTACTATGGAGTGCCCTTTCCACGATCTCATAGCTTATTGTTTTGATTGAGGTAAATAACTTCTGATAGTATTCATTGATGACTCCAATGATTTCTTCTTCCTCATACACCGGGACTCCTTCAGTATTTTCCAACACTGATAGTTTGTTTATGGCTGGCGAGATCTGGTAGCAGCATGAACAAAATTCGAATTTCTGTCGCCGAGAGTTAACCATACTACTCTGCTCCGTTGGTGCCAATATGCTTCCTCTTGCCCATATAACTTCTGGTTAGTCATTGCCTTTCCAAACAGAGCTTAGTCTCCTCAGTAGACTTCTTCTTGTTTTGATGGTGTTCTCTGTTCCAGGTTGAGATGGCTACTCTGCAATGGGAGGTACGTTGTTCAACCGTCGCCTGTGGATGCACTTTCCAAGTCCGCTTTACCAAGTCAGATATTTCAGGTAGAAGTTCCAGTTGTCTATCAAACCGAAATAAGCCTTTTTCTTAGTTTTTGACGACTCTAGGAAAGTAAGTAGCGGTCTATGGTCGGAGCCCTCGAATCTTAGGTAGTTACTGCAACTAGATGGAAAATTTTCCGACCAAACACTGTTTGCCACAGAGCGGTCAAGGCGACAATGAATGACTTGGCTTCCTCGAACTCCACACCATGATAGGAAGTTACCGGTATGCTTTAGATCAAATTCCTTCATTTTCTGCTAGGAAAGTTCTGAAGTTTCCATAGGAATCTTCTGCTCTCTCTCTGATCTTCCCAATTTCTCACTCGGATCTATGATATCGTTAAAGTCCCCAGTCAGAAACCAAGGGTAGTCACCATCAGGGGCTATAGCCGATATTTCCTGCCACACAGCTCTCCTGCTTGATTTTTCAGGTTCACCATAAATGAAGGATGCGTTGAAGGTGCAATCTTTGAGTTTAATCTTCGTGTGTATGTAGTTCTTGCAGCCCTTCACCACTGATAGGTCAACTTCAGATTTCCAGAAGAGTCCGAGCCCACCGCTGCCAGGACCGTTAGATGAAACCAAGTAAGATTGATCTAGTTTTAGAAAGTTGAGCTTTCCCATTACTGTTGCATCACTATTCTTGGTTTCCATCAGGAAAATTATATCCGGTTTTTGATCAGTCTCCATCTGCCGGATTCTATGTACTATGTTCAAGGAAGAGGGCGAAGCAGAGTTTAAAAATCCACATCTCCATTAGTAATAGCCGGCACTATTGCGATAGAGGGAGGTTTTGAGGTTGTAGATGCTCGGTTAGTTTGGTTAGCTTGATTTTGTTTTTGCTCTCTAGGGGCCGCTGTTATTCCTCTAACCACTATATTCCCTCGTAGGCTTGGAAAGAGGCGAATAGGAACATTCCTAATCCGTGGAGATAGTTTCACTTGTTTAACTCTCCTCTTTCTTATTGCAGAACTGTTCTTTGATAGAGGAACGTGGTCTTTGCCAACGAGTGGTGGTCGTCCTCTTCGTTTCTTTGCCGGGGAAGGAACAACCTGCCTAATAGATGTTGTCTCCTGCTCCTCGGTCAGCTGGTTCGGGGTCGATTCTACTTCAGTGTGCTCAACCTGGGGTTGTTCTGTCTCTACATTTGCCGTATAAGTGGCTAGCTTCGTGGGTAAAGAGATGACAGTACGAGCACATTCCTTCCAGTCGCTCGTATTCCAGGTGAAGTACTTCTTCTTGGTTGTGTGAAAAATCGAGTATTGTTTCTTTGATGATGGGATTAAGGCTGTTAACTGTTACTCTGACGTGAGCTACGGTTGGAGAGATGATATAGTCCTCTAGAGTGCCAAGTGCCAAGTCTTACAATCTATAACTCAAATATAATTGTATATTAATCCACTGTTGTGACATTAATATCTTTTCATATCAACCTAACATCCTAACTGTCGTTGAATATATGAAATGATAAACAAGCATTCATTTAAACAGATTTACTTTGTTAATAATATGCCTTAATATCAACTGTCGTTGGTTAAGGATTGATTTCTCACCAATGTTTTTTCTAGCAACCTATAACACTTTTGGTGAAAAAACTAACCTAAAATCACAGACTGAGTGATCGATTCAAACTACGAATTAAGTCTAACAATAGTGAAGATACAAACGTCTAAGTCCTTTCAGCATTCAGTTAACCAACTCATCAATCCCATTGAACAACCTTAATCTAGTTAATGAAACTACTCAGACATGGAAGAGAAATAAACAACAGATGATGAAAAGGAATTCAATATTGAAATCAGAAATAACAATATGGTTCAGAATTCTTCTCAGAATGTTGTAGAAATTCTTCTCCTAAATCTTACAAAGGATTACAATCCAAGTAATCTCAATGTCTCAAATTTAAGAACTGAAATGTAAAAAGCTTGATCAACAATAGAGAACGGATTGCCCTCTTTATTCCATGTCCAGAAACTAGGTAACATGAGTTTCCATATTTCTCTCAAGTGGTTGGATCAATTGTTTTGGCCTGGGAGCATGTGCTCCGGAACGTCGAACTCAGGAGTAGGTGCTCCGGCGTCTAAACTGGTCCTTTCAGCTGGGTTTCGACTCCATTCAGCCCCAAGTGCTCCAGCTGCTCCAGTCCTCGTCTTTACCTCCCAAAGACTCAAGATGACCTTACAAAGACTCAAAAGACTAAAAAAACAATGATAAAGCAGGGTTATTATGAGTCAAACACGTAACATATCAACTCCACCAGACTTAGACATTTGTTTGGCCTCAAACAAACTAGGATTCAGCCATAGAGGAGCATGTGGGAACTCGCCTAATCTCAGAAGCCGTGAATCGAACCATCAGCTGCAGACCACATACATTAGAAAAAGAGATGCACTTTCTTACCAAAAAATCTCCCCAGAAAACATCACCAACACCAACCATACTTGGCTATCAAACCCAAAAAGGATTGTTTTCCAGACAATAGACTCTTTACATTCAACTAGGGATGGCGTGAAATTCTTATAAAGGGCACTAATCTAGGGAATCGAGGCTTGATAAATGGAAGGCTGTTTAATGGTGGAGCTTAGAGTGTTTAGAGGTTACCTCTCTTATGAAGAGTGCATGATATCTCACAAAATGGTAAGGAAGAATGGACTCATTGATGATCCACTCCTTAAATCACTCTCCTCTTCTCTTCTCAAGATTTTTCTTTTCTAGGAGCTCTTCCTCTCAGGTTTTTAATCTCCCACGAGGTATATCTTGTGCTGAGGAACACACTTTGAGTTACTAACTCACCTCCCTTCATCCTTAGATTGATTTTTTTTTTTGATGAAAAGAAATGTTGAAGGGGGCTTTACATGCATGTGTGTCCCCAGAGCACGCAAATATATACTTATAAAAACCACACCCCAGTCGTGGACTTCAAATATTCATGTGACACTGCTTGGAGCAGGTGCTCCCAGGTGGAGCAGGTGCTCTCTCCAACGGGTAGGATGATGGATGATCGTCTTTCAAGAATGCCTCCAGAACATGTTGACTTGGTTTCATGGACTCCGTGCACACACAACCAAAGGACTCGTATCTCATCTGTTATTCTGACCGGAGCAGATGCTCGAGTGATGGGAGCAAGTGCTCTGTATTTCCTTCTTTATAACTCATGATTCTTCAGTAAGAGTGAGTTAGATGTTGCATCAATCCTGTTCTCCCCGACCTTTTTGCACATATCTGCACATATAAGAGATCAAAAACACAAGCTTAAGTAGCTTGAAAAAGAGGTTAGGCTCAATGGTGGGGTACTAGCTAAAAAAGAGCTAGCTATTCAGGATCAGCAAGAGTGGCAAAATGAATAAGAATTCCTGAATATGAGACGTAACTCGTTCTGTAATCATAATGCCCAAGACAAGAAAAATTTAAGTCAATATTAAGTCCATATATGATAGAGTCAATGTCTTTCCGATGAAACCTTATTGAGCTGAATTTTTTTGAGGCTAGTAAAGGATCAGAATGTGATAAGCTCCATCTGGGAGCCGGAATTCACCTCAACGTAAATATGTAAAGTTAATGTGAGGAACCGAGAAATGAGAACAACAATATAAACCGAAAAATAGACGAAAACTAGGGCAAAGAGAAGATGAATTTTATTGCTTAGCTTGAAGTCGTACTGATAGCTTGAATGTTTGTCCAAAGATGTGTTCCAAAGATGGAAATTGATCTCTTTATATACAAGACAGCCTAAGTCCTAAAACTAATAAAATTTCGATATGGGAACTTGACGCTTTCATATTCCTTGTCGAATTTCCTTTCTTCTTTCGGGAACATTTCCCGAAATCCTTGTTAAGGCGGCAAATCTTGAGATGGCTGCTTCTTATCGGCTTGTCCGAATTGTATCCTTTTCCTTTTAGAATTAGGGTTTCCTTGGTCTGACGTTGTGCCGTTTTTGATAGATAAATTGGCTACGATGTTTCTCGGAAACAATGCAATGTTTGCTAAAACATCAAGAATTTTACGAAAACATCGATAAATTCCCAAATGGATCGAGAAAAGGAAAACTGCATGTTTCGTGTCCGGCGCGGCCCCATTTTAGGAGGAAAAAATGGTCGAGCCGGATATTTCTCTCGACAAATGGCCGATTTGATGACCGGCTCGGTCTTGGGGCAGCTTGCGATCACGTCTTAGTCGGCTCGGCATGAAGGAGGAAAGGATGGAGGCCGACCCAACCACACTCCTCACCAGCTCGACATTTTGGAGTAGGGGAACAGGCTACTTGGCTCAATTAGGAACGGGACGAGGAGAATAAGCGGTCAGGCTCGACACCAAGAAGGGAAGAGTCAACGGCCGAACTGGTCAACCTCTACTTCCCTGCTGCTTGTCAGCTCGGCATGAAATGGAAGAGATAAGCTTGTGGATCGGCTGGGCATTAAGGGAGAAGAGACGTGGAGGTCGAGCTGGTCGCAATGCTTGGATGGTTTCGTCGGCTCGACACTTAGGGGAGAATAAGTAGCCGAGCTAGCCATCCCCCTCATCATCAGCTCGACATTAAAGGTGCGGAAGGAAGGTTGGCCGAGCTGATCATCCCAAAAAGTTTGGCTTATGATACGAAAAGTTCGTTTTTACCGCGGTTTATCGAAAAGTCATACGAAAAGGAGTTTTCGTATACTTTTCGTAAAGTTATCGATAAAGAATAATTTTAGTCAAACTATTTTAAGAATATCATTCTTTTTCCGAAAATATCCAAATATGGAAACTTTAACGATATTAAAAAAAATTTAGTCGTTAATTCTGGAAATGCGGGTTTTGACCCCAACATTTAGCCCTCATCATCAATTTCAGGTATGAAATTGTCGAGGTAGTCCAGAAATATGATAACAAGATTAAGGAGCTTAGATGTTTTGGTCCCAGCTTTCGGGAATAGTTGGCATGCGATCTTCCATATCGAGATTTCGAGCTGACTTTTGAGCAGATAGAAGGTCTTTCCGAGCAGAGTGACGATTTTATCGTTAATGGGCTCAAACCGGTATACAGATAAGGAATCTTGGCAAAGGTTCTTGGCCAAGCTGGCCAAGACCTTTTCTTTGTTTTGCAGACTGTTGCGTCTTGGAATGTCTAGCAAATATTAAAGATCATTGGTTGAAGATATGCTTATATGGTGTTGCCTCGTTAAAAACCTTTTATTACGGAAAACCCGTTGGGAAAAAGCGTAATAGAGGAAAAGAGTGCCACGCGTATAAAATGTTTGCTTGAAAAACTGTTTATGTTAACCTTTTGGCATAATTTTTTTCTGAAACACTGTCCACGCTAAGTTTTTTGGAAAGTTTTAGATAATATTTTCCCGAAAAATTGTTCAAGTTAAGTTTTTTCGTAAAATTTTTTTCGAAACACTGTTCCCGCTAAGTTTTTTCGGAGAATTTTAGAAAATGTTTTCCCGACAAACTGTTCAAGTTAAGTTTTTCGTAGAAATTTTTCCGAAATACTGTTCACGCTAAGTTTTTCGGAGAATTTGTTTTCCTGAAAAACTGTTCAAGTTAAATTTTTTGGGAAATTTTTAAGACGAAGAGTGAAGTGGAAGATTCTGGCCAGGCTGATGATCATGGCGAGCTGACAGTCTCCTCATCAGGCCGAGCTGACCATCTTGTGCCGAGCTGGGCATGCTAGGATGCCGAGCTGGGCATGCTTGGATGCCGAGTTGACGGTCTCCTCATGAGGCTGAGCTGGTCATCTTG
>KE153599.1:0-10639 GCA_000411075.1 Sisymbrium irio | reverse complement strand
ACATTTGGCCAAGTTCTGAGGCCGAGCCGGACGTGAATGGTTGTGTTTTGAGGCTGATTTGACCATTTTTCTGATCATGCACTGACGCCGAGCCGGTTGATCGATCATTTTGGGGGATCAATCGATCAATAAAAAAGCAGACCGGGACGGGTATGCATCTCGTATCGAAAAGTTCGAAAGTGTAGGAGAGTACTGCTCTCTGTTATGTTTTCCCGAGTCGATGCTTGATGTAAAGACATGAAGACTCGAGATGAAGAAGGATATATTGAGGGGAAGGTATCGCTGCCTCAAGTTGTCTAGTAAGGATGGACTCGAAGATATGTAATTCTACCTCGAGCCGATGCTCATTTTTCTCCTTTTGCGGATCCGAGGTGATGAGAGAACCACCCGAGCCGGCATATGATGGAAGAAAGTTAAACTTGACGTCTACAAGAAAGTTTCCAAGCTGATTAAGGCTGTTTGCAAAGAGTTTATGACAGCTGGAGAAAAGTAGGAATGGCCAGCCCGCCTTTGTGGGGAGGAGGCCATTTTTCTCGAAAGACAACTCCTTTCGTTTCTTATAAAATGAGTTTTGTGGAGAAATTGCTTCTTAGAAGACGGGTTCCAAAGGCTTTCTCCTTTGTCGGAACAGGTCTCTAGAGAAGACGAAAATGAGCCTTCTTCCTTGGAAAGTTCTTAGGAAAGAGTGAGCTCGTAATGTGTTATTTATGGAACGTGTTTTAATGCCTGATACACGTTAGTAGGCATAACACTTTTGTACTCTGGATCGTGTATACCAGCGTGCTGAGAAGATTTCTATTTAGTTTTGTTTGATGATAGGAGTTCGAGTATTTTTCTGTAGGTGAGTAGAGTAGTTCGGAGTTTTTACTCACTCTCACTTTGGCAAGCCCCTCTCAAAGTCAAACCTGAGAACATCGTACGGGATATACCCTTCGGTTATTGAGCTGGGATATACCCAACCCTTATTTATATAGCACACTATTTTTATGTCTGTGCACGGACATGGCTGAACCTTTTCTTCGATTTGGAGGTCAGGCTGATGTGTTTTTCCATTGTGGTCAGCAATGGTCGCGTTAATGAAACTGGTTTGTTTGACCACTGAAGGTTTGAGTTTTGGACGTGTTGCGGGATAACGTCTAAGTTCAAGAGTTATCGAGAATTGATCCTAAAGATTTTTCTTAGGCGATCGTTATGGCAACCACGAGTTCGGAAATCTTTATTACCTTTCCGAAGATCGGTTGCCTACGTACCTCTTTGCGAGGATCAAACCGTCTCGTAGTTCAGTTTGTTTTGGAGTTTTTTTTTGTTGACGCAAAGCTGGCGTTCTTTTTAGAGTTAGGGGAGTCTAAAGCCCAGTATTCTGAGTTTTGAGTTGCTCAGATGCTTCTTTTGATGGCTATGGATTGGTTTCAGAAATGTTAACTTCTACATCCGATGGCGCGATTTCTGGAGCCTGTTTCGGAGAGATTTGTTGGGAAGATTTCGACTTCTTCCACCTAGGGGGAGTTTCGTTACCTTCTTGGAATTTCTGGAATTTATGTTCTGCTAAGAAACAAACTAGGGACTCCTTTTGGTTTCCCCAAACGTTGTGTTTGCCTGTTTTCGAGTTGGATAGCTCGCATCGAGTTAATCCAAGGAATTCCCATAATGACGTTGTAAATGTTCGGGTAATTGGCCACCTTGAAGTTTACGACTTTGGTAACTTCTCCGACCTGGACAGGGAGTCGAATGTTACCGAGGGTCATGGTAGTTCACCCGTAAATCCGATTAAGGGTTTCAGTATGGGTTCAATTTCAGAGAAGTTGACGTCCATCCTTCGAAGAGTATCTCGGAAGATGACTTCGAGCGAACTACCGATGTCGAGCAGGACCCTAGAGACGTTAACATCGCCAATACCTAGTTTGATCACGAGTGGATCATTATAGGATGTTGAATTTCAGTTACGTCTTCCTCATCAAAGGTGATTTAAAAATCGGCACTAGGCACAAGTTGCGGCCAGTTCTTGTTGGTTTCGGCCTGTCTTGGATAAGACTTTAAGGCGAAAACTGTGTCGGGACAGTATTGTGATCCGCCCATAATCATGTAAACCTTCCTGCGATTATTTGATCCGCAAGGATCGTTATTGCGCCTGCTACGTTTTGATTTCTCCGGGTTCGGCCCATCTGGGGCTTGACCGGGTTCTTCTTCAGTAGCATCCTCGAGTTGCTCAACTTCCTCGTGAGCTTCCATCACGAGGAGTTTGGCTATGTCACCGAGTTCTCCTTCTAGGAGTTTCTCGGTGAGCTTAGTTCCTAAGGTTTGGCAATTTAGAGTCGAATGGCCGTAATTGTTCGGACCTTTTCCTCGCCCGGCTCCTCTTTCAGGTCTGGGAGTTCCGCCAGGTGAGGAAACAATTGTGACCTGGTAGTTATGAGCTTCACCCTTAGTTTCGTAGTTCACATACGCGCTTCCTTTCTTTCCTGAAGAGGCGTTCTTACTCGTAGGTCTGGGACGAAGCTTTCGCTCGTGAGCTCGGATGTCTTCTTTGAGCTTGATGAAACCCGAAGATCGATTAAGAGCATCCTGGATAGTCGGAGGGATATTGAGCGTCATCTACGCTCGGAAACGAGACTCATACCAGAGCGATCTTTTGAGGGCCTCGAGGGAAGCTCGATCGCTAACTCTGTCGATCTTTGAGACGACAGCCTTAAATCTCTCCATGAAATTCTTGAGTGATTCAGTTTGGCCTTGCACAATCGTCCAAAAATCAGCATCCGATGTTCCTTGGTTCATAAACATTAAATATTGTCTAAGCAAAGCCGCAGAGAGCTGCGATAAGCTGTCTACGGAGTTCCTTTCCAATTTCGAGAACCAATCGAGAGCATCTCCTTTCAGCTTTGTGCTTCAGAAAGTATACCCATGTCTTTCTCGAGAAATCATCTATAAAGGAGATGAAGTATTGACACTTCTCCAATGAGAATGGTACTGTTGGTGCTCCCCATAAATCTGAATTGAATTAATCCAATCAATCTTTGGTGTAGTGGGTAGCAACAACAAAACTGACTTTTTTTGCTCTTCACATCCTTCAAACGTAGAGACTTTCTTCTTGTCTATGCGCCCTTTATTAACCATTAGATTCATGTTCTTCTGACTCATTTGACTTAATCACCGGTGCTACAAAAATGTATCATCATTCTTTTCTCTGCAATTAGTCTTTGATGCACCCTGCCTTTCCTTGAAGAAGATACATCTTATCATGTCTCCTTCCTGTCAAGAGAGTCTTATTTCCATCCTTAACCTTGAGAATACCATTCTTTGATCCATACTCGTAGCCTTTCTCTTCCAGAGTCCCAACAGACTGGAATTAACCAGACATGAGTCAACAAGAAAGTTGTGCCATCTTCATTTCTGATTCTGATGTCTCCGACTCCTCTCACCTTTGATGTTGATTTGTTTTCCGTCCGAACAGTCCCTCCGAAATTTTATATCAGGTTCTCAAACCACTCTCTCTTATGCATTTAATGCTGAGTACATCATGTATCCATAATCCATTCATTCTCCAGGTTTATTCGTAATAAATAAAACGCTTCTGAGACATATAACCCTACAGCTTCAGACTTGTTTTCTTTCACCATTCAAACTTCTCCTCTGTTACTGTTTGAATGGTGTTTTGGTTTGTTTAGTGATCTGTTTCTGTTTGGACATGCATTCTTGAAGTGTCCCTCTTCCCAACAAATCCAACATCCTTTATTGCTCTTTGACTTGCTTCGCCCCTTAGACTGTATAAACTTGTCTCTGTTCTCTGACCTTCCTCTTTGATCTCCCTTATCTCTTACATACAAACTTTCGGTTTGACATTTGGACCCTCTTGAGTTCTGATCATTTTCCAGCTCTTTAGCATAAATTGCTGCAACGACTTCATCAAAAGTAAGAGTGGTTCTCCTGGAGCTGTATTTCAGAATGTCTCGGAGATGTTCAAACTGTATTGGCAAAGATATTAGCAGTAGGATTGCTTGACCTTCATCTGATATCATAACATCTATGTTCTCCAGATCTGTTATGAGTTGGAGATAGTCATCAATGTTCTGTTATCTTGAAAGAATCTCGGCCATTTTGAACCTAAACAGCTTCAGCTTCAAATAGAACCAATTTGGTAACACCTTTGCCAGATACAGCTTGTCCAAAGTTTTAATCATATCTTTTGCAATAACTTCTTCCTGGTAAGTCTCAGTATCCTGTTTGTGACACTGAGAACTATCAAGCTTCGTGCTTTCAGGTTTTTTTCTTTTAACACTTCCTCCTTTTCCTCTTCTTCTTTTTGTTTCTTAGGTGTTTCGTCGGGATCTCACATTCTAGCTCCTTTTCCGGATTCCACCAGAGCCTTGCTTAACCCCTGAAGATCAATCTGAGCCAACAACTTGTCTTTCGACAAGGTATAGTCATTATAACCATCAAACTTCTCAAGCTCTACCCTTGATGACGAAGACATGAGTCCTCCGACCACTGAGACCAGCAAGAGTCATGCTACAACTGGAACCAGGGTCTGATACCAATATGTGATATATCATTGTTTTTATAGATTTTTACCATGGTATAAGTTGTGTGTTTTAGAGTCTTTTTAGTATTTTTCGAGTCTTGTTGAGTCTTTTGCATGTTTAGGTACGTTTGGGATTTAATTGGAGATATTGGAGCCTTATTCAGAGCAAGGCGGAGACTACATTCAGACCGTGCACCGCTCGATGCACATCACTTGCATCGGTTGATGCACGTTGCGGGTTTAGAGTCGGACCGTTGGTTTACGAGAATAAGGAAAAATGAGATTTGCCCGGAAGTTCCATATATTAGTACCAGATATTTACAATACAAGTCCTTTCGTATTTTAGGTTTTATATGTGTTTTAAAGTCATTGTTTTAGGACTTATTATATATTCTATTATCAGACTTTTGAGAGAGATTGTTTTAAGAGCTTTGGAGAGATAAATCTGAATTCCCCTTGTTAGAGAGAGAAGATTCCGAACTCCTTTAATTCTTTCATTAATTTCTTTATGCAATTTATTCTATGATTATGTTTTCATCAATTATGTCTTATTAGATTTAGGGAATTTTAGGTTTTCATGTATTGTTAAACTGGATTGAATTACTGGGGTAAACTTATAGGTTCTTCCTCTAGATTGAATTTAATGGTAGTTCTGGATTGATCACCTGGAATTTAGACCTTAGGAAGTTGGTAGACACGAAAGTGTTATTGATTTCCTGAACTGCTTTTAGAGGAGCAAAATATCTATTTAAAAGAAATTTGACTTAGAGGTTTTGTGAACATATCGAACTTGAACTTACTACATGTTTAGATCTTAGAACTCTCAAATGAATTTGGTTTTCTAGGTTGTTAGACATAGAAATCCCTGCAACGAAATTTTATTGGTTTTATCATTGTGATTAAAGTTTAAGAATGATGCATAATAAATCCCTGTGATTCTTTCTAATTTACAATTCTGATTTACTGGAACGATTTCTCCAAATCTAGCTTTTCCTCCATTAATCTACAAACTACTCTTGATTTTGTTTGCTTGCTTTTATTATTACAATCATACCATTTAGCTTAATTCGAACACCTGCTAGTCTATTGAGTGAACAAGTGAATATCTGTGGAATTCGACCCCCAAATACTACATCGATCTCTTAGATTGGAGACTAGTTCTAGTGTAAATTTTAGCATATCAACTTTTGGCGCCGTTTCCGTGGATTCATTGAATTCACCATTAGACTTGGCCTAGAATTTAGCTGAACTTTATTGTTCTGTTTACTTACAAAGTTCTATCTCTTTGTCTTATTTTTCAGGTTTAAGCACACTCGCAGAACCAGGAGGGACAGTGATTATCCGATTTTGAATTTGTCTATTCAAGAGCTGAGAGAGTTAAAGTGCACGAACCGAAAAGCAAAAAAAAATAGAAGATATGCAGAGGGTTATCATCAGACCTGATACTGCTGGAGTCTTACGAGACCAAGAGGGTCACATGTACAACGAGACTGGCGCTATGATTGACGAAGAGGGTAATGTCATCGAGGAACCGATTCCTGTGATTGGACAACAACCTCGTCACCTTGCTACTGGAAAACAACTGGTCTCTGATGCTGTGCTGCCTGCTCGTGGGACGACCTTAGCTGATTTCAACAGGGCTGATCAGTTCTATGCTAACAGGTCTGCAATTCGCCCTCCTCCCTTTCAGAGTAATGACTTTGAGCTGAAACCAGTCTACTACACTCTCGTGGGTCAGCATCTTTTCGATGGTCTTCTTTATGAACATCCAATGGACAACATTGATAAGTTTGAGGACTTGGTGTCAAACATTAAGTTGAATGGTGTCCCTAAGACCACCTTTTCTGCAAGTTGTTCCCATATTATCTTGTTGGGGACACAGCTTATTAGCTAAAGAAACTGCAACCAGGATCTCTCACTACCTGGTTTGACACTAAGAAAGCATTCCTCTTGAACTTGTTTGATGACAAAAATTGATATATTTTCTCATGAGCCTACAGAAGCTTTCAAAGCTTCCTGGATGAAATTTAAGGCAAATCAAAGAGACTGTCATCATCATGATTTTGGAGAAGTTCAGCTGTTGAAAATCTTCTTTGGAGGGATTGACTGGAGGTATCAGATGGCCTTGGATGCAGCTACTGAGGGAAACTTCAACACTATGAGTCCTGAGGAAGCAAAGAAGCTGATTGAAAGCTTAGTGTCTAGTAATAGTACCAAGAATGCTGTTGGTGTCTAGTAATAGTACCAAAAATGCTGATTTCAAAAGGCAAAAGTTGGCTCAAAGCAATGGAGTTGCTCAGAGTGCAGAAGTGAAAGCAAAACTTTATTTTATCCACAATTTCCTTGTGGAGAAGAAGCAAGTTCAGTTTGCTGCTGTGGTGGACTCCTTTGAGCCAAATGAGGACTTTGAGGAAGAGGATGTCAATTTTTTTGCTGGATCTGGTTTTCAGAATTAGAGGTTTGGGAACCAACAAGGGAATATGAGTGCTGTGGGAACCGGAATTCACCTCAATGAATTTTCGTAATTGTTAATGTGGGGAACCGAGAATCTTGGAATGAAAGGTAAAATAGAGAAATCAGAAAAAGGAGAACTAGGGCAACGGGAAAGACGAATTTGGTTGATAAGTCTCGTGTTGTATTGATAGCCCAAGAGAAGATTATTCAAGATTGTTACAAAGATAGAAATCGATCTCTTTATATACAAGACATCCTAAGTCCTAAAACTAATAAACTTTCGATGTGGGAACTTGGTGTTTCCTATTCATTGATGACTTTCCTTTCTTCTTTCGGGAAAACTTCCTGAAATCCTCGCTAAGGCGGCAAATGTTGACGTGGCTGCTTCTTATCGGCTCGGCTAAATCATATCCTTTTCCTTTTAGAATTAGGGTTTCTTTGGTTTGACGTTGTGTCATTTCCGATAGATAAAATGTTACGATGTTTCCCGAAAACAACGCGAAGTTTATTAAAACATCGGAAAGTTTACGAAAACATTGATAAATTCTCGAAAAGATCGCGAAAAGGAAAAGACGTACATTCACATCCGGCTCGGCACCATTTTAGGAGGAAAAATGGACCGAGCCGGTCATTTCTCTCGACGAATGGCCGACCTGATCGACTGGCTCGGTCTCGAGATGACTCATTAACATGTTTCCGTCGGCTCGGCACGAAGGAAGAGAGGATGGGAGGGAGGACGAGCTGGTCACCATGCTCTTCACCATCAGCTCGAAAAAAGAGCTACAGTTATTAAAAACATGAAATACCAAGAAGTGTTTGTCCTTTGATCTAAAAAGGGTTTAAAAGCAGAAAAAAATTTTGATTTATTAAAGTTTATTAGATAGAACGGAAAAAAGTCCGGTTACGAGGTCTGAGTATTATCAATGAATCATAGTTTGAAAACTTTTGTGATCTATTTCGTGCTCCAGATACTCGAATGAATATCCGACGAAGTAAAACCATGTTAATAAAGATGACAGACCCCATTCTCTGTACTATTCATAGGGTCAATTCTAACAAGTCACACACTCATATTCCAGAAATATACAATGCAGAAAAAATATCGCGGTCGAAATACCAAAGGAGGATAGGCTAAAATTTTTAAACCTACATACTTTAGAGAGGCCGAGCCAATCGTCCTCCTCTTTTCATTGGCTCGGTATGAAGAGCGAAGAAGAAGAAACTCGGCCGAGCGGTCATCCCGTTGAAGACTGTTTTGTCGACAATTTCGGTTTTATCGCGGTTTATCTGAAAATCATATGAAAAAGTAGTTTTATGAACCTTTCGTGAAGTTATCGATAAAAAATAGTTTTAGTCAAACTATTTTCCAAATATCTGTCATTTTTCCAAAAATATTCAAATATGGAAACTTTTCTGATATTTAAATATTTTAGCTGTTAATCCGGAAATGTGGGTTTTGACCCCAACATTTACCCCCCGCCCCAGCTCGTCAATTTCGGGTATGGAATTGTCGAGGTATTCCGGAAATATGATAATGGGACTAAAGAGCTAAGATATTTTGCTCCCCAGCTTTTGGTGAATAGTTGGCATGCTATATTTCATACCGGGATTTCGAACTGACTTTTGATCAGATAATATGTCTTTCCGAGCCGAGTGTTTATTTTATCGTTAATGAGCTTAAACGATAAGAAGGCTGATGGTATATACACAAGGAATGTTGGCGAAGGTTCTAGGCCGAGCTGGTCAAGACATTTTTCTTTGTTTATGGATTGTTGTGTTTTGGAATGTCTTGCAAGTATTGGAGATGATCGGTTGAAGATATGCTTATGGTGTTGCCTTGTTAAAAACCTTTTACTACAGAAAACCCGATGGGAAAAAACGTAATATAGTAAAAGAGTGCAACGCGTATAAATTGTTTCCATTGAAAAACTGTTTATGTTAAGTTTTTTGCAGAAATGTTTCCGGGAACCTGTTCACGCTGAGTTTTTCGGAAAGTTTAGTAAATGTTTTCCTAAAAAAATGTTCAAGTTAAGATTTTCGTAGAAATTTTTCCAAAACACTGTTCACGCTAAATTTTTCGGAAAGTTTTCCCGAAAAACTGTTCAAGTTAAGTTTTTCGTAGAAATATTTCCAAAAGATTGTTCACGCTACGCTTTTTGGAATGTTTTAGAAAATGTTTTCCCGAAAAACTGTTCAAGTGAAGTTTCTCGTAGAATTTTTCCGAAAGAGTGTTCATGCTTAGTTTTACGGAAAATTTTAGAAAATGTTTTCCCGAAAAATTGTTCAAGTTAAATTTTTTGTAGAATTTTTTCTGAAAGACTGTTCACGCTAAGTTTTTCGGAAGGTTTTCGATATGAAGAATGAGGCAAAAGATTCTGACCCAGCTGAGTGGTGATCTTGCCGATCTGGTCTGACTGAGCCGATGCATCTTCTCGTCCCGCCTCTGCGTCTTGAGTTTCAGGAGAGGAGGAAAGCTAGAGGCCGAGCCGGTCAGTAGACATGCTGAGCTTACCATTTTGTGCCGAGCCGATGATGCTTCCTTACCTGAACCTCGCGCCTATGGATCGAGAAGTTGGGGAGAAGGGAACAGGTGAAGGCCAAGCTGGTAAATTTCCTTCCGAGCGGATCACACTTTCACTCTTTCCTATCGTGCTTGCTGAGAGGAAGAGATAGGAGGGAGGGCGAGCTGATTACACTCTCGCTCTTTCCTATCGCGCTTGCCGAGAGGAAGAGAGAGGATAGACGCCGAGCTGATCACATTCTTGCTCTTTCCTATCGCGCTTGCCGAGAGGAAGAGAGAGGAGTGAGGCCGAGCTGATGGTCGCATGATCAGGCCGAGCCGACCATACCTTGTGCATTTGGTCGGGAGAGAGAAGAAGATGAGGAGGCCGAGCTGATGATCACATGATCGGGCCAAGCTGATCATGCCTCGTCTTCTCTTACTATGCTGGCCGAGATGGGGAAAGGAGTGGAGACCGAGCTGATGGAAGGAGATTTCCGCATCTTTTTCTTACCACCACTTGGCCGAACCAGGCTGTCAAGGACATTCCGGGATTAATCCTGCTTTAAGTTTTATTTCTTAGAAATTTTTCTAAGTGTTTAGGAAAGACTATGCTCTGTTACGTATTTTTGTCGGGATGAACGGTGACTTTCCGTGTATTGTTCATGTTAATTTTTTTCGAAAGTTCTCGTATGAGTTTTAAATACTGTTTATGCAAAGTTTTTCGTGGAAAACTGTTTCCGAAAAACTATTCACGTTAAGTTTCTCAAAAAAATTTGAATGAGTTTTCCCGAAAATTGTGTAGGCTAAGTTTTCCGAAGGTTTGGTCGAGCCGGCGGGCATGGATTGTTGGGGTCAAAACCCATATTTCTGGAATTAACGAATAAAATGTTTAGGTATCGGAAAAGTTTCCATATTTGAATATTTTTGGAAAAAGAATGATATTCAGAAAATAGTTTGACTAAACCCGTTTTCGTAAGTTTTTCCGATAAATCACGCGAACTTTTCGGCAAAACGACATTCAACGGAGTGATCAGCTCGACCTTTTCCTCTTTCCTCCCCAAAAACCGAGCTGATGGACTAGAAAGAGTGTGACCAGTTCGGCCTCCCTTCGTCCCACTCAAAAGGGCCGAGCTGGTGGAAACTTCGGTTGGCTCGGCCTCGGCTCG
>KE153597.1:37077-64507 GCA_000411075.1 Sisymbrium irio | reverse complement strand
TCTCTCCTTAATCCTAATAAGCGCCCGTAGTGTGCCGGTTATATACGCTTAAAAACCTCTAGGGTTATATACGCATAAAACCCTAGAAAACCATAAAAAGCTCTAAATAATAAATAAGTGATAGATATAAATAAGATACAAATATTTAATAAATATATCAAACTACGCTGCATCACATTATTAAGCCTAGAGCAAGGAGTAAGCATATCGTACATCCAAGCATATAATGAAAGAGTTAAGAATAACAAAAGGCAATAAAAATCTTATCTTATGATAAAACACCTAATCAGACAAGTAGAGAAGAATGACATTCAAACATTGGTAGGATCCTCAAAAGAAACCATAATAAAGGCTTCATTTTTTCCAAGCGAATCAAGATTTTGAAAAACTGAATCAAAATAAATCCTCAAAATCCATGCTTCACTCAGAGAACGAATGTCTTGATTCTCGGCTCCAAACTTCCAAATAACAGATTCTCTAACAGACTCTCGAAAATCTCCTCTTCAGTTTTCAAGTTCACACCTCTCTTCTTCTTCCCTCTCCCAAATCTCTTCTTCACTTTTCCGCCATCTGTTAAGGATATCACCTCTCTTCTTCTTCTCTCGCAAATCTCCTCTTCGCTTTTACTCAAAATGTCTCGGTGCATAGAATTGCTTTCTGTGATTTTTGAGTCGAGTCTGCAACCTGTTAAAGCATTTTTCAGCTTCTCCTGCTCATTGCCAACTTACCCTTCGACCAGATTATAGCAGAGGCAGGAGCATCTCCAGTTCCATTTGAAAGATTTGTTGCAGTTATCTCCTACAAAGCCACTTTCCTCTTTTCCTTTTCTTCCACATTTTATGATTCTCTCCCGAAAAACCAAAACTGGATCCCCATTTTGTTTACCATTCTTTGTCTCATACCTTTCTTTATGCCTAAACCTCACTTCCATATTTGTTTGCTGGGTTAGGTTGATGTTAGGTTTAATGTTTGGTTAGAAAATATTCATATGTTGATAGTTTGTATTGTGGGTTTCTTGTTTTGTTTGGTCAAAGAAGACTAAAAAGAACCTGTGAACCCAAAAAAGGTTAAGATTGATGAGGTCAATGATACAATGATTGACATGCGGGAGAATACTTCATAGAAGATTGCCAAAATCAGATTAATTTTGAAAATGTTATAATTCTCGTTTATGTAAAGCTTTCATTTGAATTAACTTGGTTTTTTTTGTTTATCAAATTACCTTATAATTATTATTTGTTCAAAGTTTGTTCAAAGTTAGTTGAAAGTTCTCTTAGCATAGTGGTACAATTGACCTAATAGGAATATTTATATTTCGCCATAACTTGATTCCCATGTTATGTTGTTTTCTTTTTCATGATATATAACCCATGTTCGGTTCATATTTACTTTTTAGAGCATCATTATTGGTATATATCTATATGAGTCTCTTACCAATATTATATGAGTTGATTGAAATTTAGAGACTTAAATAAAAACTCATTTTTTTTTTATCTTTTATTGGTATATACCCATATAGATCTCTTAACTATTTTTTGTTATATTTTTTTTTAATTTAACATACTAAATATTAATAAATTTTTAATTAAATATACATAAGATTAATACATTTTAGACAGAAAATACATTTTGATTTAACATAACCATAGATTAATACATTTTTAAGTAAACATAAATTAATAAAATAAATCAATGATGATCAAATTAAGTTAAATGAATATTTACGGTTTGTTAATTAATTTCGTTGCAGAGGACGTGTCTATATACCTTGGGTCTGTGGAGAATGAAATTAATCTGTCAAAGAAATCAATTATTAGAATTCCAAAATCCAACAAGCCAATTTTGATAAGAAGAAAAACGATTTTGTTAATTTTGTATCAAAAATAAAATAAAAAGAAAACTAATTTGAGTAACCAATCATTATCGTAAACGTAGCAGTTGCATACGGTATCTTGATGTCATTCTTTAAGCGATGTATTTTTCATTTTTTTATATTTCTTATTTATTTTTAAAAGCTTTTTTGGTTAAAGACGGCTGAAGAGACCTCCGATATTGATGGTCTTAGTATATATTTTTTTATTTTCTTAAAACCTTGAAACAAGGTAAAAAAAATTTTAGGCAAACTTATTTCGTTTTAAATGATTCGTGGTCCGAGATGAAAGTGTCTCAAGGCACTGATGATGGTTTTCATGATGACTTTTATAGATAAAATGATTCGTGGTCCAGTTTGAATATGTGAGGCAGAGGCAGTAAACCCAATAAAAAAGTCCTCATTGTTTACGTTTACTTGCCCGATGCACCAATTATGGTTTTTGGTATGTTTCTTATAGAGGAAATGACTCGAGGTCCAATTTGAATATGCGTCTAGGCACATATTACGGTTTTCTGGATGCATCTTATATGAACATTAAGTTTTATGTGTTAACAATTGATCAGCACATCAAGATTTTCGATTCGTCTGGAAGTCTGGTCCCTAGAAAAGAGAATTTGTACCGGAAACATCTGTTTCGCTTTGATGAGAAACCGTGGGAATATATATGGAAGATGAAAATAGCGGTTAAGGAATCAGGAGAGGTTCTGATCATCTTAAGCTTAAAAGAAGTCAAAGTATGAAGAGAATTTGGAGTGGGAGAGAGTATATTCTATTGGACACAATGAGATGTTGATTGTTGGTCAAGGTGTTATGGTAAAAGCACCTGTTAGAGATCGTTTTGGTCATGGAATCACGAGGGATTCAATAAATTTCGTTGAGGTTTGGTCAGATCATGATGCTCATGATGATCATGCTTTGGATTGCGGTTTTTTCGATATTGCTACGAGTAGGATTGAATGGCGTAAGAAAACCGATTTTTATATAAATAAAACTCTATGGGTTGTTCCAAGAGTTGCTTATTAATTAGTAAGATGTAGCTTTTTGATGTAGTATTTTCTTGCTTGCAAGCTTTTGTTTTCTTTTCTTGTTTTTTGTTTTTCTGATATTTGAATGATTCAAGAATGATTCTTACTAAGGATATTCGTCAATATAGTTCATGTTTCTCTTTTATAGCCAAATATTCAAAGGGTAACAATCAAAACATGCCATCTCAAACAATAACTGCCTTTAAAAATCCTTAACGTGTTCTTTGCCAAATTTCAAATCTTGGTACCAAAGCAACGTTCGTCTGGATTTTCCATCAATTGAGTCTTCATTTCTATGTTTCGCATTTGAACAATGTGGTGGCTGATTTCTTATAAGTTATAACAGAGTAGAAAAGGATTAGAAAACTTGGAGTTTATAAATTGTAAAAAGCTTCAACACCGTTTCGCTTCCTCGATCAAATAATTAATATTTCTCAACCAAGCAGCTTTAGCATCAAATTCTTGAGGGCTGAGGTTGGTGTCTCTAGGGAATTATTTAGAGATGGATAAGGTCTCTGTTCGTTTTTTTCCTTAGTTCGATTTGTGTAGAGGAGATCTCATCCAGAGCCGTGCTTATAATGCTTTCAAAAAGGCATTTGCCTCAAGCCCCCAGTTCATATAATTAATTTTAGGGCCTCCAAATACAACATATCTTTCATAATTTATAGTATAGTAGTTAATATCTCCAACTAGTTTGATTTTTATGTGAGTTCAGCTGTTCAAACCTCATAATGTTTACAATTGCTACTTTTTAAATTAACTTTACTGTATTACAACTAAATTTTGAATGATTTTAATAATTGTTTCTAAGAGCTGTTTTCTATTTTTGTATATGCTATAAATTTAATTTTTAAAAAAGTTTTGAAGAATTTATTGTTTGTAGAAGAAAAAGATATATAACATTTATATAAAAAAATTTCCAAAAAATTTAGAATTCATATACAATTTTTAATATATTTTACCTCATTATTTTTAAAACATTGTAATATATATGTAGTTTTAAAATTTTGCCTTCTGTCTCTTGAGGTCTTAGCACGGCATTGATCTCATCATTGGTGCGTGGCAGTTATTAATAACCAATCATTCGGGAAACATAAGCTGGAAACTAATAGTACTACTCCCCAAACATTGGACAATATTGTCTGCATGGTTTCTTGGACAATATTGGAAAATCATCGGAAATTTGGTGTGTAAGAAAAAGATCCAATACTGGTTTATTGTTTTTCCAGTGCTTCTTTTGGTTGATTTCTCAATTGTACCATTTGTTTTTCCTCAGAATCTTGAGCAGCGCCTAAGAAAGTCCCAGCTCCATAATCACGATCAAGTAAGCTTTTTCTAATTAATCACTGAAAATTTGCTATTAGATTATTGAAAAAGAAGTATTTTGTATAAATCAACATTTTAGATTGACTTGTTAAAGAACAAGGAGAAAGTTTTTGGTGAAATTAAGATCGAGAGCAAAGGCATTATTGTGGGGGTGACGAACAAACGTGGTAATTAAGACCAAATCTTTCTTGTGAGTATTATGAACAAAGATCATATATTCACATGGTTTGAGCATGCGTGAATGAAAATGTGTCACACGCACATGTTTAAAATACAAGAACATGTTTAGATTAATTACGCGTATTTTTGTTCTATAATCTTCTTTTTGCTAAAATCTCATACCATATTTTTATCGTTCTATTCTCTAATCATTTTTTATGTATGAAATATGATGATGATTACCAAGCAGATCCCATATATATAATTTGCATCACAAACGTTCCGTATAATTTTAGCTAGTATCGAAGTAAATAGCTACTAGTTTCTATTTGGCTATACTGGAGGGTAAAGATTAGTAATAATTTGGTTCGACCTTTAAACATTATCACCCATGATAATGATTAATGACTATGACTAATGAGTCTACTAATGAGTTCGTACAATAGGTTTCTTCTTTTCTCAATCACTCATCATAGTTGCGTAGACTAATAATTGCTAGGCAACTCTACGAATTTGGACTTTTCTCTGTAACCATAGATATACATATTCATATACATGTTTGCCATTCACAGTTAAAATAATTATTAGTGCTATTTAGTCAAAGCAAAGAAATACGGGACTTGCGTATCTAACAATGGACCCATATGTCCCCTTTTAGTATCATCAAACGAACTGATAAACATTATTATAATGCTCTCATTTTCTTATATGTGCGCTGCCTTCCCCTTCGGATAAGATCTATGACTATTTTCACAAGTCAATATCACGAAAGAAAAGAAAAAAAAAATCTAATATTTGAGTACCTTTGAAGCAAAACATATAAAGGCATCGTTAAGAGTACGTCGTTATTATTAATTCATATGGAAAGTATTGACAAAATGTAGCATACGAATTTAAAGATGACCATAACCAAAATCCATAACAAATTCGATTTAACCACCAAAAGAAACCCAAACCTTTATGCCAACTATCATATCTCAATACAAGATAAGCTCAAAAATCAAAATCATGCAACGTGCAAAGTGCTTTCGAGATTCCTTAAGATCCATTAATTAAACTTTAGTATAATTTTTATAAAGCTATATTTGTCCCAAATTCTTTTTGGGGGTTGCAAATATTTGTAGTTAATTAATATTTTTCTCCCTAAAGGACACAAGTACAACGACCCATCCCAAACTCGACAAGACAAAAATTAATCACCGACTTACTTAGGAAATGATCACACTCTCAGATAATGATGTCTACGGACGTTAATCACATCGATCACGCATGCCTAAATAAACTGAACAAAACAAATTATCACTGTACTTCAATTGAAACATTACAGAAATGTCCACTTAGGCTCATAATGATTTACACTCACTACATTCATTAATAATTAATAATTAATAATTACATGAGAGTTGCATCTATTGTACAATAAAAATAGAGGGAAAAAAATTCACAACAATATCATAATATAGAGATTAGTCATATAAAAAATCCTAAGCATATATACACTGAGAAATCTCCCCCGACAATTCATATTATATTTTTGGAAATGATATGAAAGCAGTGAAAAATATTTACAAATTTCCAGATAAAATCCAATATGATAAATTATAATTCTTTAGCTAATCCTTATCAATGATAGATTCGGTCGGATTCTATCACATCACCAGTTCAGAGACCCACCCAACATCAGGAGCTTCACCCGAACCCTGATACGGTTCCGGGTCGACCCGATCCATGCAATTCTCCTTGCTCAGCTTCTCGAACATCTTCGCTCGCAGTTCACGACCCGACTCCACCCGTTCCATAACCGGTTCTTCCTCCAAACCATAATCCCAAATGTCCATATACCCAATCTCCGGTCGGGTCGGGGTATTCGGTAGACTCCGAAACCCGGGACCCAGAACTAATCCACGTGGCGATCCGTACCCTCGGATTTGATTGTTGTAAGACGTAGGAAGTGACTTCACTTTATTAAGCTGCAAATTCCTAAAACTCGCGACGACGTCGTTTACAGAACCAGACCCGAGCGAACGACTCAGTGAAGAAGAAGACTCCGAGTCGGCTCGTGGACTCACCGGCGGCGAACCAGACGTCGGAGAAATCGAAAACTGAAACGCCCTGCGTATCGGAGACACACCGTCGAAAGAGTCTACACGATCGGGGCTCTGGTTCGGCAAAACCCTAAGTTGATCCGGCGAATGAGCGAAGAAACAAACACGACGGCGACAGTTACCACCGTCTTTACACGGCTGAGTACGGTAACGCGCCGGATGAAGCCAACACTCGAAAACGCCGTGAGATAACTCACACGCGTCGCCTTTTTTACAACCGCCGCCTTTTCGAAACTCAGGACACGCCGTGCCGGAGTAATGATACTTCCTCGGATCTCGACGGCGAGCTTTCTCTCCGGGATGAGCGTAAGGACACTCCGTCCAGTCATGGCTCCGTCCACGAGCACATCGCCTGACTTTGAACTCATACATCCTGAAATGATCGCATGAGTACGTGTCGATTGGTGAATCCGGACCCGATAGCTCCGGATCCGGTTCGTTCGACGGAAGGTAACGTTGTAACGCAGCCAAAGCTTCGATCATGCTGTTTCCACCGTCAGGACTTCCGTAAATATCCGTCACCGTTAGTTCGTCGTTAAGTGACCATGGAGGAATATGAACCGTTGGATGAGCACGATGAGTTTCCCCGATCATCATTTGTTTTTTGTTTTTGTGTTTGCTAGATATCCGGCAAAGCTTTGCTTCTTATATAAACTGATGCTCGAGAGTAGTGGGAAATACTTTAAACCACGATCAGGTTAAACATTTAACCATGGTTTAGTTATCTGCTTTTTTTTTCAACCGCGGTTATATCTAAAGTGAAGGAGCTCGCGTGACGAGTCGGTGAGATACGGGTTACAAAACAGCGGTGTGAGACTTTACCACGAGGATTTCATTGATGACGTGGACGATTTGTATGTTACTTTATGTGACAGCTCCGTGAGCGAACGGCTACGAAAATATACTAAAATTGATTTCTTTTTAACTCTCTCTTTGAGTTCCGAAGGCGGTGGAAGGTGAACACCTTTAGATACGCTAGAAAACGACAAAACAGATGATCCAACTTTAGTTTATTTATCCGTCTTGTATATAAAATTCAAGAACTAATGGGAACAACATAAATTCTTTTGTTTAAACTAAAATTAATTAGTTAGCAAACTAATATTGTCAAGAAACTAATATTTTCATTTGGAAAGCATATCATTAATAGAGAAATATATATATATATATATAATAAATGTTGAGAATTTGGATATTTAACGTGGAGAGGGAAAGGGACAAAACGTTAATGTCTGTGAAGAAGAAGACATGTTGGAACAAATTGGGAATAGTAACGTTAAAAGACATTAAAGGAGACTCTTATGCTTCTTTACTAAAACTAGAAGCAATTCAACCTCCCTCTTTTTATTTGTTCTTTTTTTTTTCTTTCAAATTTTGTGTTTTTAAGAAAAAACATTTGGTCAAAGCAGAATTTTTGGTGGTTAGTGAACAAGTTATCGTATTTTTGTGTAGTATCAAAACTTTCACAATATAACAAAAGAAATTTATTATTGTAACTGGAGATTACAATCTGTTTAACACGTAAGTTTATCAATTAATATATAGAAATTAAGGTTATTCACATAAAAATAAAACAACAAATATATTATTTCACATTAATATTTAAATTTTAACATTCTAAAATTCTAAAATATTATTTCTAATTAAAAGTACATCAAATAAAAAGAGTTTATTGGATATCAGTTATTTATAAATATTCTATTATTGAATTTAGCATTTGTTTAAATTCCTTCAAATTTCAGTTTATTGGATTAATCATTTGTTAAAATTCCTTAAAATTAAAATTTATTGGATTATTTATTTTAAAATAATATGAATATTTGTTTTATATGTTTTCAAATTATTTTAAATTGATATATATTTTAAATGTAATTTTTTTAAAGTAGCTTAAAACATAAATAGTGCAGAATAGAGTTGAACAAGTTCATACTGATTATTTTAAAAACCCTGATCCATCAATCTAATATGAACTAAAGAAATAAAAAGAGGGGGCTGCGGAAAGTAAGATGGGATCTCGTAATAATCGAGTAAGTTTAACACCTTTATATGCAGAATTTAAAACCTTAATTTGGGTAATAAAATGTATAAAATATCTGCAACATCAGCAAGTAGTCTTCGCCACATATTGTTCTGACATGATTAAGATAGTGCATAACTCTAAGGATTGGCCAGTTTTCACGGCGTACATTGAGGATTTTTATATATGAAATGAGTTTTTCAACTCATTCTCCATCAAGTTAATTCTATGTGTAGAGAATATAAAGACAGACAAGTTGGCGCGTAATGTTAGAGATCTCATTTCAGAAGTGTTTCATATTTCTTCGGTACCACCGAACTAAATCAAAGAACATTTCTAAATTAATTTTTGAGATGTTGCATTTGTTGAAAAAAAAAGAAAAAAATTAATATTATAAACGAAATTAAATATAATAATTTTAATAAATAGATATTATAAATACTATAATAATTCATTTACTAATAATTCATTTACTATTGTTTCATATAAATGATCTTATAATAGAAATAATGATATTAAATTAGACTGTATATATGTTATATAATTTTTTGAAATAGACTAAATATTAATATAAATTTCCCATATTTATCAAAATTACAAAATTTTAATATTTTCACTTAATATTCTATATTAATTATTTTTTCGAAAAAAGTTGAGATAGTTAAGCTTTTAAAAGAAAAATATATCAAAAAATATATTTGTTATTTATTTTTTAGAAAGTATAGTAGTATTTGGTAAGAAAGATAAAAAATAAAATAAATGAAACAATAACAAAAACTTAAAAAAAATTAAAGTGATAAAACATCAGCAAAATGACTTTTAATTATTTCTCTTTTAAGAATAAATTTTATAATACTATATTTTAAAATAATTTCTTTTGATTTCTCCACAGATACCGAAGATATTTTCATAAAATTATTTTGTTCATACGTGACTCTATGGCTGATAACTTCCAAATTTGATGTTTTACGTATATTGAAGCATTTCGACCATACAAAGTAATCAACTTCCCCAAAATATTATACTTTTCATTTCTAAAAGATAAATTTATATTTCATATATTTAAAAATAATAATATTCAACATAAATATACAGTTATCTATGACTTTAAACCAAAGATAATTTTAAAAATTCAATTAGTTTAATAGTAAATACTTAGGCTTTGAATAGTGATTAAGGAATGAAACGGAAAAATAAAATTTTCATTGCTTAAAATGTTCAGTATTTATAAATAATATTTATGATTCCCTATTATTCATCTTTCTATTGATAGTTATAGAAAAATGTATTCTTTATCAACTTTGAGAAGGAACATAAGTGACAAATATTATTTCTATGTCTTTTATTTTATTTATTTTCAATATCTTCCTCTTTATTTTTATTGTTTATAAAGTGGTTACCATTTAGAACATTAGAATGTACAATTTATTCTTTTAATTATATAAAAAATTATAAACAAACTTAAAAATTAAGTATAGAAAGTATTTTAGATCTTTGATTCTTGCATCAGGTTATCAATACCCATAAATACTTGACGATAATTTTTTTAATATAATCGTCTAATTATATGGTCTTAATAAAAAGTAACATTAAATTTTATAATGTATAAAATCTATTTACATATCATATCATGCAAGAGTATTATATCTTAAAATATCATGCCCTAAAATATTCTTATAACATGTAGTAAGATGACATATCTTACATTAATAAAGAAATATTTACATTGTTTTCTTGTTGTAAAATTAATTTTTCGAAAATAGCTGAATTCCATCCAAAAATTTAAGTGTGGTTTCGTTCTAATCTTGTCAAAGTTTATCATTTTTTTACTATCTTGTAAATTCATGAAATATATACACTCTGGTATTATTGTACATGATTTTGGTATACACCTTGCTAACTGAATTTATTACCGTATGTTTTTATATGATTTATTGATCAATAGTTCATTAGAAGAACAGTTTTGGACCAATGGCTTATCTAAGTTTAGGAATAAACCTTGCTTGCTATAATCGCATGCATGTTTTTCGGACCTAGTCGTCGATCGAATGTTACACGTACACTACTGCAGACCAAACGTTTAAACTCGATGGTATATTGTTGTCTTTTTATTTTGTTTTCTTAATTACACCAGCCTCCATACATTCTTCATATATAACGGTGACTAAACGCAGACATTTGAGGACTTTCGTGATCCGTACTGCGTGCATGCAAGTGCAACCGTATATAAGCTAATGTATATTATATATACGGACAAATGTACGTTCAGATACATATACGTGTCGTGATAACACATGATAAGAATGCCACCTCCAAGGGAAACATTAGCATGCCCCATGCATGACCGACCATTAAATGAAATTTAATATCTTGTACGATTCCATCAAACATCATATTCATCTCCCCCATCATGACTGCTACGTGATCCCATAATAATTTGCTTCATTTTAAGTTCCAATACTTTCTATTAAAATCTTGGATTAGAGATTTTGATCCACATAAAATCATAGTAATTTTATAACATTCAAGATTTTTGTGAATGTATATATGTTGAAAATGACTAATTTGTTTAATTTGTTGATGTAACATATATCTACAAGGTAAATCTCATTCATGCATTAACACTTTTACGAGTTCTCCCTCGATTTTTTTTTAATATAATAAGTATATAGTTTTAACATATTATATAATTGATTTATCAATGTAGTGAAATACTATCTATTCTCTTCAGTATATGTAACATGTGTTTAACTACATCATGATAACTTGTAACAAAAACATTCTTGAAAATAAAATATAGTGAAACATCATTGAAATCAATTGAATTAGATGCGTTTGTTTGATATGAATTCATTTCATCAAACTGAAAATTAGTTGAGGCTTCTGCACGTAGATTATCGATATCTATTTTAAACTATTGAGTATTAATGTATTTTAGCTATTGGGGCATATATATCTCGTTGTAATGATCTTAATTATACTTGTTGTTAACAAAATATAATTCATATTTTCCTTAACAGAAAACCTTACTACTAGTATTTTACCAAAATGATACAATAAAAAACAAATCATTACAAATATAGTTAGCTAGCATCGAATCTAATATATTCCAAATCATGAGTTTCTTTAAAAATGCTTTATTAGAAGTACATTTGGAAGCCATTATTGTGCATAGTGAGAAAGTTTGCAGAAGCAGGTTCAACAAAAGAGGTTAAACGAACATGTCCAAAGGGAAGGGCAACCTAATCACGTGATAGAGATGTCAGATGGGCCACGTCCAAATGGCCCGACCCGCTGCAGTGCGGGCTGGCCCGTCGCGGGCGGCGGTCCAAAATATCTTGTCCAAACCCACCCCGCTAATACTTTGGTCCGCGGGCAATGTAATTAGATGATGAAAAATTCAAGCATCTGTCTCTGACTCCATGTAGAACCGAGCCCTTAACGCTGCTAGATGAGTACGCACTACGCAAGCAGAGGCAGCACTTTAAAATTCCAACAACAGAACATAAAAGCTCTGTTACTTATCTTTCCAATTATATATATGAAAAAAACAAATTATTCAGATTTCATTAATAAAAAAAAAAGAAAAAAAAACTCACTAAAGAACACAACGAGTGCATCAAGCATACGTACACAACTCAAACAAATTATGGTTTATATGAGTCTAAATCTGTTTCATATCTTTCAATTATGTAATAACAACATGTGACAAAGTGCTAATGAGTCTTACCTGTAACATAGGCTACTGGTCAGAGATTGAAGTCCAACCTCAGAACATGATTATTAGTAGTTTCTTGAAAAGTCTCTTAACAAATAATATTAAAATGAATATTAATAAAATATTGGATGGGTCTCTTAAATTCAAAGAACACTAGCTCATTCATCTCTTATTTAGGAGATATTGGGCCTCTTTTCTTAAATTTAAGAGACTCACTATTAAAATAATAATATAAATATATACATACACTTTTACTTTTTTTGAAACCCCTATACTAAAAGCTTCCCAATAATCATGCTCTCAGTAAAGTTGTTCTCACCCCAGTAACATGTTTAGAAGTGCCTTGTTCATGAAATTTTGATTTTTAAGCACTTTAAATAAAATCTCATCCACACAATCACTTGAGATTGGTTAAAGCTCTTTTTATATATACAAATATATACCTGAATACCAGAATGGTTACACTGGTAAACGTCGAATTCAGTAGGGCGACAGATTTAGAATCCACCACAGTGGCTCCAAAAAATTAATAGACCAAAGTGTTTTGAACCAATTCAAAAGATTTGCAGCTAATTTAATTATATGTTTTACACCACTTCTCTTACCTGGTCTTATGATTCCACGTCTATCTACGATCATTGTGGCCTGGTTGCCAGCAAACAGCTTCGTGTGAACGTGATTTGATTAATAAACCGGACCTGATTTGCTTCTTTACCGAACTTAAATACATAAAATATTATTGTTTTATTTAAATACTAGAGAGCGCGGGCTATTATATTGGTTTTGTATAATATGTATATTTTTATTGTAGTAAGTTATAACATTCTTTGGTACTCCGTTCTTTAAAATTGCACTTGATTTGTTTGAACATCTGTTTTTGAATTTTAGTCTTTTTTTTTTTTGGTTTTTCTTCCCTACCATCAATTAAGTATTTCTTCCACTATGAAGCCTAAAAATTCGGGTTTATTTGATTATTAAAAATATCCGTGCTTCGCGCGAATTATTTTTTCTTATTTTTTTGTGTTGATTTTTATTTTTATATATTTCAATTTATGTGTTAATAATATTATATTTTAATATTCTATACAGTTTATAATTTTTTCTGTTTTGGTATAATATCTGTCGTTGTGCTATAAATCTTTAATTTTCTATTTCATATATTTTTACATTTTATATATGTAAATTTCGTAATTTGATATATTAATATAATTTATTTGGTTAATTATTTTTTCCATCACATTCTGTCTCGACTTATACCAAAATGAGATAAATTTTATATTACCTAAATTTTTGTTTATTCCCATTTTTATTAAAATCCATTATGATTTTAATATTGTTAACTTGTTTTTTCATAATTTTAATATATGTCATTTATTGGAAAAGTTGTTTAAATTCATATTTTCAACTCTAGAAATTATTGTTCTTATTATCATCTTATTTTAGAATTTTTTAAAAAGAATAATTTTTATTCTCATCCCTAACTATATATCATGTTCTAGTAGGATATAAATAACACTAATTTTTTATCATCCAAATTCTCATTTTTGTCTCATTTTCAATAAATCTCGTCTTGTCTGTTTTACATAACTTTCCTAATTTTTCTGTTTTTTAATTATTTTACATACTTGGAAATTTCTGTTCAGATTTGATTTTTCTCACCAAATATTATAATTATTTCTGATTTTATATCTTATATTAATTAATTTGTTTTCTTTGTAAATTTTGTGGTGTAAAATTTTTATGAGGACTATTAAATGGCATTGTATATGATTTATTATTGTTTGATTAGTTTATTTTTTATGATTATATAAGATGCTTTATATTATTATTTTTTATTTTGGTTTACTTCTTTAATATATGCACATATTTAAAGAAAATTTGTTATTTTTTTGTCAGTTAATTGTGGAATACTTGAAATTTTTTTGGTTTCCATTGTAACTGAAATTTCATAGTCTAATTTTTTATAATAGTATATTAAATGGTATTAATTATGATTTACTATTGTTTGGTCAGTTTTTTTTAGAATATATAAGATGTCTAGGTTGTTGTTTACACTAATTTTTGATAATATTTATTTATTTTGGTGTCTTAGCAGTTAGATTAAGGGTTTTTAAAACTATTTTATGGATAATTTATGTTATTTTTTGTGCTTTCTAGATTATATAAGATGTCTATATTGTTAAATTTTGGTTATTTTAGTTTATTTGTTGGAGTTTTTGATTAATTTTAGATTTAATACTATAGATTGTATTTAGTTGTAATTATTAGGTTTTAAATAGTTTGATTTATTATTGATTAAAATGAATGCTGAAGTGTTAAATATTTAGAAATCTTTAAAATAGTGTGGCTTGATGAGAAAAGAGGATATTTAATATAAATTGCTTTCTTAGTCTTAGGTGGACAAAGCAATCTAAGACTAGGGTTCCGATAATGACGGCACCGGAAAAATCAATCTCCGTAGCGATCTCTTCGTGCACAATGAGTAACTCAAGAGTGAGATGGAGCTGGGGAATGTGGGCTGAAGGCGGTGAAGACATTTGGGTCTCCAATGGCGCCTAAGGCATAACGGGAAAGCCAGAAAGTTGAATTCTTCTGTATACACTTTGTGATGAGAGTGATGGTAACCAAGAATCCAGTTTGATGTGTTTTTATGTTTCCAGATCATGTTGTGCTGAGTTTCATATATAGTTTGTACACAAGTATAGATAGTAAGTGACCATGTAATATCATTCGTTTCACCGTATAAAAAAACGATTTGGGTTGCTCCGCAAGTGTAAATCGTGTTTGTTGGCAATAATAATTTTCATATGATCCAGTTTTGTGTTCTGATTAAAGAACCAAAATCTAATCGGTGCAAAACAAAATGCCGTTGGTAAAAAGAGGTGGAGAGCAAGAATAAACCAAAGTTAATAAATAAAAAGGGGCGTTCCGAGAATCGAACTCGGGACCTCTCGCACCCAAAGCGAGAATCATACCACTAGACCA
Organism: Sisymbrium irio; assembly: GCA_000411075.1. Lineage (NCBI taxonomy): Eukaryota > Viridiplantae > Streptophyta > Magnoliopsida > Brassicales > Brassicaceae > Sisymbrium > Sisymbrium irio. Next base: position 49,299 of record KE153597.1, on the reverse strand, counting down.
AACGCCCTTTTACTAAAGCCTCTAGATTAATTCTACTTGCTGATTATTTTGAAGAGAGTGTATATAGTTCCAAGACAGCTGGTCTCGGAGATGGTGAAGAGAAACAACTGTTTCTTGGTCAAACAGTTGGGTAGAGTCAATGCTAAGGTTCAGTTCAGCAAGGAGAGCAACAACCTCTGCAACCTCAACTCCTGCAACCACTACTCTGGAAATGATAACTTACAACTATTGTTTTCCCTGAAGCTGTTGCTGACCATTGTTAATCTTTGACATAGATTTTTCTTATGAAATGCATTTGATTAAGTTAATACCGTCTCGAATGAATGTGTAATTGTTATCTTTAGTGAGTAAAAATGTTATTAGTATTGACTGATTGTTATTTCATGAACAAGGTGACGCTGACATTATTCACATCAAGATGTTGCGGAACAACAAACACTTTTGTCACGTCGGGTAGTTTACCTGATCTGAAAGGTGGACGGAAGATGACGAGTTACAAGGCTGATGCAACCGCTGAGAACATTGGGAGGAGAGCTAGGGCTATGGGTTTGAAATCTGTGGTGGTTAAGGTGAATGGGTTTACACATTTCAAGAAGAAGAGAAACGCTATTGTCGCGTTTAGAAGCGGTTACTCCAAATCCAGGAATGATCTGAATCCTATAGTTTACATCGAGGATACGACTAGGAAAGCTCATAATGGTTGCAGGTTGCCAAGAAAACGTCGGGTGTGAAAGTGTTTGCAGATTTTCTTTTGTTATGTCATTACAGAAACCCCATTTGTTTTTGGCACTCTGTCTATTTGTTTGGTTATGTGAATCCTGATGAAATTATTGAACCAAAGGGATTGTTTAATAAACCGGAAATTTGCAATCCGGTCTAGTATTTTCAGCCACAGTTTACAAAATGATATCAGATTATGTGGTAGAACCTAGACATAGTTTACAAGTGAATCCATTTGGTCTGTTGAGCTCAGCAATTCCTGGTGTTGCTGTCCCATTGGCTATGTATGGCTCGGTTCCACCTCCAGCTTTACCTTCAACCTTACCGTCAACCTTTACTATCCTCACTAGCATCTCTATTGTTAGTACACAAGCCATATTAAATCGGTAGATGATAAACAGGATTTCTGGTCTATAGGGGTAGGCTCTATGTGTGTTACTTTGTTTATTTAATTTTTTTGTTTGTCGTCTTTTGTTACTTTATTTTTCTAATAAAAGAAAGAAATACTCGTCTTCTCCGTCATACATTATTATTACATTGATTTGTTTTTGCTGAACGTATCTGATCAAAACTTGAAAACAAAACACGTTCCCGATTTTCATCATTTGTTGAATCCTTCGGTTTCTGTTGAGATGAGTCACTACAACAACAACAATGAGGTTTCTTATTCAAGTGTTGGAGATGATGATGAGACTCCATCTCCTAAAGCTACTGATAAGGTTAGGAAAGTCTCCATGTTGCCGCTCGTATTCCTCATTTTCTACGAAGTCTCAGGTGGTCCTTTTGGTGTGGAGGACAGTGTGAATGCAGCTGGACCATTGTTAGCTCTTCTTGGCTTTGTGATCTTTCCTTTCGTTTGGAGTGTTCCTGAGGCGTTGATCACTGCGGAGATGGGGACAATGTTCCCAGAGAATGGTGGTTACGTCGTGTGGGTCTCCTCTGCTTTGGGACCCTTCTGGGGGTTTCAGCAAGGTTGGATGAAGTGGCTGAGTGGTGTTATTGATAACGCCTTGTATCCTGTTCTGTTTCTTGATTATTTGAAATCAGGAATCCCGGCTTTAGGTGAAGGCTTGCCCAGGGTCGCAGCTATCTTGGTGTTGACTATTATGCTCACGTATCTCAACTACAGGGGATTGACTATAGTTGGTTGGGCTGCTGTGCTTATGGGTGTTTTCTCCATCCTTCCTTTTGCTGTCATGGGTTTTATTTCGATTCCACAGCTTGAGCCTTCGAGATGGCTTGTGATGGACTTAGGGAATGTGAACTGGAACTTGTATCTAAACACGCTCTTCTGGAACCTAAACTATTGGGATTCCATCAGTACGTTAGCTGGTGAAGTGGAAAACCCGAACAGGACGCTTCCAAAGGCTTTGTACTATGGTGTAATCTTAGTCGCACTTTCTTACATCTTCCCTCTTTTGACTGGAACCGGGGCGATTCCGTTAGAGCGTGAGCTATGGACAGATGGGTATTTTTCTGATGTGGCTAAAGCTCTAGGTGGAGCGTGGTTGAGATGGTGGGTTCAAGCTGCTGCAGCCACGTCAAACATGGGAATGTTTTTAGCCGAGATGAGTAGTGACTCTTTCCAGCTTCTCGGAATGGCTGAGCGTGGGATGCTTCCTGAGTTCTTTGCCAAAAGGTCACGTTACGGGACACCTCTGCTAGGGATTCTGTTTTCAGCTTCAGGTGTTGTGCTCTTGTCTTGGCTAAGCTTTCAAGAGATTGTAGCTGCAGAGAACTTGCTCTACTGTGTTGGTATGATCTTGGAGTTTATAGCCTTTGTTAGAATGAGGATGAAATATCCAGCTGCGTCGAGACCATACAAGATACCTATCGGAACCGTAGGTTTGATCATCATGTGTGTTCCTCCAACCATACTGATCTGTGCCGTTGTAGCACTCTCGTCTCTTAAAGTAGCTGCAGTGAGCATTGTGATGCTGATCATTGGGTTCATAATGCATCCTTGTTTAAACCATATGGATCGAAAGAAATGGCTCAAATTCTCCATCAGTTCTGACTTACCAGACCTTCAGCAAGAGACTCGGGAATGCCAAGAAACTCTGATACGTTAGGAGTGTGTTCTTAGTCCTTTTCCCCATCTTATGTTTTAAGTACAGAGCTTGGAAAGCCATAGCCACCAAAAGCTTGAGTTTCATGGCACTTTCTGTATATTCACAGCTTGTACTAGTTTTTCGTAAAGTTAGGTCATCATTAGCTTCTTCTTTAAAACACGGTGCAATGGTTGTATCTTTTCTTTTTTGTCGTTGCATGGAGCCAAAAGAAGAGTAAACTCATTTTTACTAAAATGATTCCTATATATTAAGTTTAGTTGGAGAATTCTTCACCATCCCGAACCCTTGATGTCTCAAGCTCTTCTTAGCAAGCATTGTCATCTATCCTTCTTTATGGAGTGTCTTTCTCCTTTTATAGCATTCCACGGATGGCAATATGGCAGATAAAGATCGTAATGAAAGTAACGCACACATCCTTCCATCTATTATTTCCTTAAATTAAGAATTTGGAAGATGATCAACCTGCCTCCATCAGGCTCTACTACAACGTCTATGTATCTATGGATTCTCTGATTTGTGGAAAGCTAGAAATCATGCTTTGTTTGAAGATAGCATTTTCTCAAAAGACAAAACCATTCCGAAAACTCTGATCAATTAATGTAAGATGTTGAATGGAGGTTTATAAGAACAAACCTATTCCAATTTTATCAAAAAATAAAAGAGATTCAAGTTGAATATTCCTCTGCACCTGATGCTGTTAGCTGCTTTGTTAATGCGGTGTGACTAGTTACTCCCATAAAAGTAGGATGAGCTATGGCTTTTCAAAAATGCAAACAATTAAAGTTATGCACGAGATACGGAAGTATCCATCCAAACGCAAACATTGGTTTTGGATTAGAAAACGCGTATACTATTAAACTCAGTCGGAACGCGGTTGGTCGACATCGTAAGCTGTGCTGACTGTGCTGTCACTGTGCTGTGTTTGTCCTCTGCGTAAGAAAAGAGGTCACGAGCTCACTGAACTTTTAAAGGGTCAAGCTACTTTTTATATGTCACCCTAAGTCAAATCTTTTCAAAATGTTTTAATGTCTTTGTTTGGTTCTGTATGCATATATATTCATGTTGTTGTTACGGTCCAATTATATTTTTTCATCAGAATAGTTTATGTTCCTTTTGAAAATATGCATTTAATCGAACCAAACAATACAATAAATAAGACGAACATAATAAATCAAAATAAACTTATTAAAAAAGTGTAGTCATAGCAAATGGATAAAACTCATGATTGTTCCATATACTACAAGTACATATTATTAAAATTCAACGTCATCCGTAACTAGTATTCCATATCATATACTAAATATGAGACAATTAAGAAAAGCGATTAATAGGCTATTTTCAGAATTATAAGTACGCTATTTTGGATTTGAAATTTAGTTTTTAGAGTTTGGTATTTGATTTTGGTGGATTCTTAAGGATTTCATGTTTAAAAGTTTAACTTGACGTCATATGAAAACTGTTTTGTTTTCTTTTTCCGGCTATGAAAACTGTTTTTGTTATAAATTTAAGTTTGACAGAAACGTTAGACTAAACGACATCACGGGTTGCAGATGAAGACAAAGTGCTATGGACGGTGAAGTATCCCCGCCGCAATTTCTTATAAATATAACACGTTACCAAATCTATTAAATTGGCACAATTTTGCTTGCACACATAAAAAAAACGCGTTGGTATTGTATAACTTCAGATTTTCAGCATCACTTTCAAACCCCTAAAAATAACTGTACTATATATTTTTGGGAACAACTGTACTATATTATATAAAGTATGGTTAATAACTTCTTAAAATAATTCTAGCTCTATATATATTTTAAATAAAAGTCTTAGCACCGTTCCATGCTAAAATTTTACAATGGGAAATCGAGAACATTACGGTTTTTAGTGTTATGTTCTGCATCATTTTTCTTATTTAAAAAAATTATCGAATAATATTAAAAACATCAGTTAAAAATAGAAGGAGTAATCTTAGAAAAAAACAAAAAGGGAAATGAAATCTGAGTAGATGCTGACTCAAAGGTTGGTCAAAACCTACAGCTATGGGGATAATTATACACGTCAGGCTGACTTGTTTTTTCTCCTATCAACTTGTTAATTTCTTTAATATTTCGGAAATATCACGAAAACAGAATGACACAGCTGTTCTTCTTGAATCTTTTTATTTTCTATTTTGCTGCTAAGGACTCTATTTATTTCGTTATTTCACAATTCAGGACTTTTAGATTTCATTGATTTTCCTTTAGATTTTCTATTATTCTAATGTTCTCTCTCCTCTTAAGAAATACTTTTTCTTCTAGATATCTTATCTTATAGTCCGTTTTTTTTTCCTTTTAAATGGATAAAACTTGTCAGTTATTATTATTACCAGCAAAGGCTCAAATGTGGATAATACAATAAAAATTAAAATAAAATATTTCTAAACTAACAACGGATCTCATTCAGAAAATATCTTTAATCTTCAAGAAATGACGGAAATAGTATTATCATTAACTTAAAAAAATCCGCGTAGAGATAAATTTAACAAACTAATTAAGATAAGATAGTTCAAGAGAAGCCCACATTTTTCGAGCGCGTAGAACACAAACATTGATCGAGCAGGTTACATGAGATACACGCACACGTATGAGCGCGTGATTTTGGTGTAGCAAAGATACGAAGAAGTGTGACGTCCTTTTTTGTACATTAATTTCAGTTTGAGGACACAATACAAGTTATGTTTGTGATCTAAGGACTTACACTGTCTCCAAATCTGCAGGAAGGACTTTTTGATAGGATCAATATAAATACCTTCTCCATTCTCTTGCACCTTCATCAACATCTTCACAATTCACACGATATCTTCGTTATTTCTTCATAATTTTATTTCTTCTGTTTTTAAATTGCGTTATCAAATTCCGAGCACGATGACTATTCTTGTTGAACATTTCGTCTCAGGTAACGTTTCATTTTTTTTTCTTTTTAATATATTAAACAATGCTAATTTTGTTTTTTTTCATTATCTAAATCATATGCTTAGATTGGTTTTGAACAACGACAAAAAAAGAGATTAGTTTTGAACAATGTTAGTAAGATCATAATCCATAAATTACCATTTTAAATTGCGTAATTACCGTTTATGATGTCAAAATAATAGTGTTAACAGAATTATTGCGTCTCAGATTATTGTGAAAATCACAAATTTGTTATTTAATAGTGCGTTTTTGTTTGTGTTATATTGGATATCTTTTGAGATACTGGTATATATTCAAAAGAATATTGCAGGGTAGATTGAGATTAGTTAAAAGAAGACGTGGTTATTTTTTTAATTAACTTAATTTGTGGCGACGATTATAGATTCAAGAATCGAGGAAAAGAAAATGAAAGAGGAGAGGAATGATGAATTGGTGTTGGATGGAGGTTTTGTGGTTCCAAAATCTAAAGAAACTGATGGATTCGAGGCTCCTGATATCAATTTTCTGGGCCACTCTTTCAGGTTTGTGCCTTTTTTCCCCTCCTTAGAGATATAATATAACTAAACAAACCAATTAATTAATCCTCATATAATACGGACACAATGCATTTCGTCAAAATTTATAACAGTCTCTCTTTTTGTCTATACAGGGATTATGATAATGGTGCAAACGAGAGACAGCAAGGTGTTGAGGAATTCTACAGGATGCAACACATTCACCAGACTTATGACTTTGTAAGGCTAATTACAATAAAGTTTGACAAGGCTTAAGTAAATTCAAAGTATTTAATTTATAGTGCTAACTGAAACGTGAAATTTTTTTTTTTGGAAAAATTGGACAGGTGAAAGAAATGAGAAAAGAGTATGGAAAACTTAACAAGATGGAAATGAGTATATGGGAATGTTGTGAGCTATTGAACAACGTGGTCGATGACAGCGATCCTGATCTCGATGAGCCTCAAATTCAACACCTTCTCCAAACCGCTGAAGCCATTCGCAGGGATTATCCTAACGAAGACTGGCTCCATCTTACTGCTCTAATCCATGGTACATGACTTGTTTTGCTACATCATAATTCTATATACACTAGAAGATTAAAAAAATCTACCACTTCATGTATCATATTGTTCTCTCAATGAAAGTATCAACAGTTCACAAAATGATAATTTCTTCTTAATAATTATTATTTGAACATTTTAACTAAAGTTGAGATAAATGGAATTGCAAGTTGCAACTTGCCAATGGTACTAGTTGAGTAACACGAAATTTGATAGAAATGTCATATAACTCACGTTATAGATGTTGGAACATTAAACGGTCAACAGTTTCAATTCAAAGTTCTTTTTGTTGTACCCTACCTTTTTTGGAATAAAACGTGTTACATTCATATTGAGCAAAAATATCATAATATTTAAGCGACCGAGTTTTTCTTAACACCCTGTGTTAGAAACTTAGAATACGTGCAAAAGATAAGTTTTTATTATCTTGGGTCAGTATTGTATTTTGAATTAATATTGTTTTTTATACAGATCTTGGGAAGGTTCTCCTTTTGCCTGAATTCGGTGGTCTTCCCCAGTGGGCTGTCGTTGGTATGTATTAAATATACTCCATATGAATTATCCTATTATCTTCATTGGAAGCCAAGAGTTATAGTTTCATTTAATTCTGAAAAATAGCAACTAAACTGTACACAATTTTTAACACTTCCACTGAATTACAGGCGATACATTTCCAGTTGGATGCGCCTTCGACTCAGCCAATATTCACCACAAGGTAAAAAATATAACACACTAGCTCTACCGGTTGTATATTTCGGATTTTGTGCTAGAAAAGTTTGATTCTAAGTAGTCCTATAACGTACATGATGAATAAGTGATGTTAATTCAAATATTTACCATTATTACACTGCAGTATTTCAAAGGAAATCCTGATAAGAACACCCCAAAGTACAACACAAAAAACGGAGTTTACAGTGAGGGATGTGGATTGGACAATGTCCTTATGTCATGGGGCCATGACGACTACATGTATTTGGTAATTATGTTTTTTATATCATCTTCTTATCTAATGTAAATGAATATGATTTAAAAGAATTACCAAAACTGATAATGTGATTGATTTGATAACTTAAAATAGGTTGCTAAGGAGAATGGCTCAACTCTCCCTCACGCTGGTCTCTTCATTATTAGATACCATTCCTTTTATCGTACGTACTCAACTTATGTGGTTTCACTCAGTAAATTAATTATAGAAGGCATATACTTTACTGTAATTACTAACGTTCTAGAATATTCATGCAGCATTACACAAGGCGGGATCCTACACACAATTAATGAACGATGAAGACAGGGAGGATCTCAAGTGGCTCCATGTATTCAAGTAAAATTTTATTTATTCTAAGTTATGTTACTATTCTAATATTCCAATTATGTTATTCTAACGAATAAAAACAAAATTGCAGTAAATATGACCTATACAGTAAGAGCAAAGTTCATGTAGATGTCGAACAAGTAAAGCCTTACTACATTTCCCTTATCAACAAGGTAAAAATACTATATATATATATCCAAATTTGTAAAGATAATATGTATGTACTTTTTACTTATTCCTCTTATATTTACGATGAATGTAATGTCTATATTTTTGTGTGACTTTGCAGTATTTTCCGGCGAAACTAAAATGGTGAAAGATTAAAGTTGGAGCATCACTAATTACATTTTACTTGGACAACGAGATCGAAGGTTGATGAGTTTCTAACGTATAAAGCGAAAGTTTCAATTATCTAATAAAAATTTATAATGTTCGTTCTTCTTTGCTTCTCCCATCATTTTAAGAATAAGGATGTATGCAATAGCATTTCATAAAATAAAATAAAATATATTAATGCCTATCACTAAAGTTCCTAAGTTCCAAATTTTACTTTGATATCTCACCTAGGTCAATTATCAAATAACTTCGGATTGGTAATCAAAAATTCATTTTCTATCTTGTTAAGATAAAATCCTAGGCATGCATATATATGACCGGAGAATGTTAAGGTTTCAATGATGACCGCTAAAATATGCCGAATTGGTAAAGATTGGAATGCTTCGACATAAACCATAAAAATACAGTTGAAAACTACAATAAGATATACTTAAAAATACACATTTAGATATGTTTATTTATACTTGAAAGTAAAGAATTGGCGGTTTTCATTGACAAGTCTTTGGACCATCCAAATTAGTGAGAGATATTGTTTAAAGTATCCATTGAAAGCTAATATCTATCCCTCACTTCACAACATCACTGGAATACGACATACTCGACTACTCGTTGTCAATGAGGTTGATATATTTTAAAGTTTGAACCAATAGCGACATTGCGAAGACTCTTCTGTAAAGATTATTCAATTTTTGGTTAAACATATTAACGTTACTCACGATGATTGGAGAGTTTACCGGTGGAACCAAATGGCGGTAAGTGTCAAAAAAGGGAAATTTGGTCTCATCAAAGAGAACATGTCGACTCAGGTAGACACGACCATTGGGAGGATAAAGGCATCTATATCCTTTATATGTCTCCGAATAGCCAAGAAAAACACACTGAAATGATTTTGGATCAAACTTGTGCTGAGAGTATGGTCGAAGATAAGGATAGCATGCACAGCCGAAGACACGCAGAGAAGTATAGACGGGAGCTTGACCATGTAGTTTCTCGAAAGGAGAGAGTTGCATATGATGCACTGAGGATGGAAGGAGATTGATGAGAAAATTCGCAGCAAGAAAGGCATCTACCCACATATTCTGAGGCAGAAAACTCTGAAACATCATAGACAACCTCAACTCTGTGATATGTCTATATTTTCTTTCTGCCAAACCATTTTGTTCAGGCGTGTGAGGACATGAAACATAATGTTTGATCCCACAATTTGAGAAGTGAGTAAGCAAAGGAGTGTTTATGAATTCTCCTCCACCATCACTCTGAAAAATGCCTATTTTCTGATTAAACAAGTTCTCGATTTGGTGTTGAAAAACTTTAAAGGTAGCAAAGACATCGGATTTCAACTTGATTGGATAAAACCAACTAAAACGAGAATAATTATCAATGAAAACTACATAGTAGTGAAAGCCTTGAACAGAAACAAATGGAGACGGACCCCAGACATCGCAGTGTATCCGTTCCAAAGGTCGAGTAGCTACAAAGGAAGAACTGACGAAAGGAAGCTTGCTGGACTTGCCTAACTGGCGTGCTTCACAGGTTGACGAAATCTTCTTATTGATAGAGATAGCTTTAGTAGAGGATATATGCTGTAAGACTTGAGAGTGGGGATGCCCTAGTCGTCGATGCCAAACTTGATCAGATGCAGTCTGTCTGTTGCCGAGTGGAATAGTATGTCAGAAATTGAGGGTTCTCCAAACAGTAAAGCGCATTATGCTTGGTTCCCTGACTGAGGAGCTGATGGGTGGCTTTGTCCTGATGGAGTAGGCAACGCAATGGAACCGATATGAGTGATCGGAAGAAAATCACCATTACCAACAATCACAGAATCAGATCCTTCGTAAGGCAGAGCAGAATGAAGATGTTGAGCATTATAGGTGACATGATGCGTAGCTCCAGAGTCGGCAGTCCATTCTGGTCCAGGTGAGGCAGATCCTGACACTCACATAGCTGATAAAGCATGCTGCATTTCTTCTACATTGAAGGAGTGATCAAAACGTTTGTAGCATTTGTGAGCTGGATGACCAAACTTGTTGCAAATCTGACAAGTGGGACGTTGATCACCAGTTGGAAAAGATGCACGACCAGCTGATGAACCATACTGATGAAACGACCCTCAACTTGCAGGTTGACCAAACTGCTGTGGAAATCCTCTGCCTTGTGTAGTGTAGGATCCACGACCACGGAAGCCCCCTCTATCTTGTCCACGGCCACGATTCGAGTAACCACCACATTGAGTATAAAAAGTTTGATGAGGAGTAACTTCAGGCAAACTCTCATACTTCTGTAGCTTGTCGTCAAAGCCAACCAACTTGTACAGAACATCTTCAAACCGAGGTCCAGGAGGTGTGTCCATAGAGTCTTCAATCACAGTGACAATGGACTCATACTCTCTACCAAGACCATGTAGAACACCATAGATCTTTTCTTCAGAGATAGGAGCACCAATAGAGTCAAGTTGGTCACACAGAGCTTTGATTTCAGTGAAATATTGAGCAAGAGTCTTGGAACCTTTTGTAGTAGTTTGGATACGCCTTTGAATATCAAGTCTTCTGGTGGCTGAAACACGATTGTATTTTCGTGCAAGAGCCGACCATATTTCTTGAGAGGATCGGAGCCCATACACACATTTCAGTGCATCTTCAGAAAGAGACCCAATGAGCCAGGCCATAATCAGTTGATATGTGTGTATCCATTTGAGATAAGCCGGGTTCGGGTTCGGTAACCTGATCTCCATTTCGAACCAAGAGAGTAGGAGATGGTAGTGGGAGAGAGCCGTTGACATAACCCAGCAGCAGTTGACTGTTGAGAAAATTGCTCGAACTGGAGTTTCCAAGAGAGGTAGTTTGAGTCATTGAGCTTCAAGGTAACAACTTGAGTAATGGAAAGAGTGGCAGGGGTAAACGCATCTGAAGGAACCTCCATGGCTCTGATACCATGAAAGCAGAAACAGTTTTAGAGAATGAAAGTTTTAGATTGTCATTGATAATGGGTATGAGCCTTACAACTTAACTTTTACAGTACACCCTCATAAGTATTTATATTCAAAGATGAGCTAGGGTTTTAAAGAATATTCAATGGAATATACTTGACACCTCATCAATCCTTATCTTCAGGAGCTACAAACTTGTTTTTTAATTCAATTGTTGCTGATGCCATATTCGTACTGTTTTGTCTCTTGTTCTGAGCTGTTCCACATACAGAACCGATGACCGTTGCAGGTTTTGGTGAGTCAGCTGTTGCTTTGGGCTTGTTGTTATCGCATTGAAGGCCCAACATTCCATTCTCTATTTGCTTATGGGCCTCATCGTGAGTAACGTTAATAAAACATATATGCAATTTGAAAAATAAAAAAGGATAATTGAAGTGGCTACTAAACAAAATACAAGTCTAAACGAAATGAGTCTAATTGGGGATTGATCTAAACGGGATGGGTCTAAAAGGGTCAGTTTCGCCCAATTTATCATGCTCTAAGTGCACTACCATTCAACGCATGTAGAAAGAAACTGTATTTTTTAATTCGATTCGGACAAAAGTGTTTGAACTAATAACAATACAAGAAGTCTTTGAACAGAGTGTGTGATGAAATGGAAACAAGCAAAGGCGCTCGAGGAACTAAATTAATGGGCTTTGTCCATAAGTTGTATAGGTGAGAGAATGTTGGCTTTGCTGGTCTCCACAATGCAACCATTCATCACCATTTCCTCCAGCATGAAATGAGCTTTCTCCAGATGGAACATTATATCAAGCTCACACTGCACACAAACACAAAAGCTCTTACTC
>KE153597.1:25632-36822 GCA_000411075.1 Sisymbrium irio | reverse complement strand
AAAAAAAAAAAAAAAAAAAAACTTGCCACATTGCCAAAATGCTTGTCCATTGTCTCAACCAAAAGATGTATGAACTCTAGAATCGCCAGCTCGTTCTATAACAAAGACCCAAAGCAAATTAGAATCATCAAACAAACACTCTTAAAGATAATTCAAGCAAATACAAGCTTTCATTTGAACTGATTTCAAAGAGATCATAAGGAAACAAAGAGTAGCTTACTTCATCGTCATCAACACCAACCATGAAAAACAGAGAAGCGTAACGCCTGTAGACGATCTTGTAGTTGCGATGCTCCACAAATGAACACTGTTTATTTAAAAGAATCCAATCCCAAAACAACATTATCTTTAGGAACTGCCACATCATCACTCAAATCTAACACTACATGAAATCATCAAAATTCGAATTTAGGTTTTGATTCCAAATTTGTTATCTCGTCAATTCGCAAATTCAGATCGCAGCCAAGAAACCCTAATTTCCTCAAATCAAATTCTAAATTCCGATGGAAAACCTAATGGCAATTACGATCGAAAGCGAAGGATTCGGATGGATCTGATAGAGAGAAAAGGGGGAAACCAAACCTGTTGGTCGTTGCGGGCGAGGCATTTGCGAACGATCTCGCCTTCGAGAGCTCGACGTTCCTCGAGAGTGAGCCATTCGTAGTACTGAGCAAGGCGAGTTTGGCCTTGCTTGTTCACCATTAATATGAACCTTATTCCCATCTCTCTCTCTCTCTCTCTTCCTCAGATCCTTTCGATTTTCTTTTCTTCTTTCTTCTTCGTGATCATACACACGTCATCACTTCTTTTTTTATTATTAAAGTTTTTAAAAAAAATTTCTATGAAAATTTGGATAGAACTTTTATGCATCGGCCCATAAGCAGGCTAGTCTAAAAGCCCAACGAGATAACCAACATTTGTTTGTTACACCCGGATTAAACCAATCCATGCAATTAAAATGTTGTGGGATGGGAGAAAACAGTTTTAAATGTTTAGAAAATCCAGAATATAAGTTTGAGAAATTTAGAATTAGATATGTTGAAGATCTGACATTAATAAAATTTTGGAAATATTTGTTTGTTAATATAAAAACTGGAAACAAAGTTCAAAATCTCGAGTCTATGCCACTTTATGTAAAAATGACCACATTTATGCTAAAACAACACACGTTCACACATGCGCTGAGCTGGACTAGACTCAGGTTCCGGGAATAATGATCTATACTCTTTTAAAAATACTTCACGTTCATTTTTTCTTTTTCCTTTTCGTTTTGAGGGTACACATATTTTAAAGTGCTCGCCAAGCTCCTGATTTTGAGTGCGATTGTTGGAGAGAATTTTACACGTGCAAGATGGATTAAATCACAGCCGAACGTATGGCAAACCAGCCCTCTTAAACCCTAAAAGCACTTCCAGAGTACATGATGTTCTTTGGGGAGTCTGAAAAATTAGTTTTCGGCTTGGAAGATTAATGACAGAATTGTTGCCAAACGGTTTTAGTTCGGATTTTCAAAATTAGTTTGGTTTTGGATTAGACAACAGGTTTTTAAAATAGAAAAACAAAAGACTAAATATCCAGTCAAAGTATTCGCTTACAATGACTTTGATTTTGGCTCAGTGTAAGAACTATAATGTCTACAAGACTATACCACAGGTCTTTTGTCTTCAAAAGCGATCCAATAGAACATGGAATAATGATATATAAAGCTATTCTTGTTTCGTATGAATGCTATATATGGCGCATGCGATAAAGATTTGGAAAATGGGCTTCGTACGAATGATAATGTGCACTCGAAAGTCAAACTGAATATGAGAAAAAAAAACATGACTAATGATAAAGGATTCACAGTGGGTTTTCATTAATATAATCCATGGTATTTCAAATATAATGTACCAAACTTTAGAAAATAAAATAAAATTGTTCTAACTTGAACCCTTAGTTTTTACTTGATATTTCATTCATGATTTAGCTTAGCTAAATCCTTGATCCATTGTTTTCTTTTGTTTGGTTGTTTCGTTTATATAAGTTTTATTGCTTAAGTACTTGGTCACTAAATTTTTAATCTTGAGTGCGTTATAACCAAACCCATTTATTAATATATATACAGTATTGTAAACATCACACACTAACAGTCTAACACTACGGCGACCAAATCTGTTGAACATTATATATATCCAGAACTATTTTAAAAATATTTTTATAATATCAAATTTCCTTATCAACGATATTAATTTCTCTTTGTTGTTATTTAGAGATAGTGAGCTGGCGGTTTGGATATCCAAACATAAGATTCATACGATTGTCTGTCCTCTTGCTAAATTTATTTACTTTTTTATCTTAACAATAATCTTTCTGAACATTCTTTTGTTTTGATTTTTAGACATTTGTTGGGTGCTTGGGTACCCAGATATAAGAAACAGACGATTGTTTGTCCATTAGCTACATCCAAGTGTTTTTGTAACTATCTTAATATTTTATTGACATTGTCTTCTTGTGAAATATCATCGAAGTTTGTGTGGATGACCGTTGATGTTTATTATTCTAAATCTCTATTACTAGTTAAAAAAGACTTTTCTGCTTTTGTGTGTTACATCCAAGTCAAACTCCAAGTTGAACTAGTGGTTTACATTTTCGACACGGGCACAAGGAGATATCTAATAAACTAATTCTGCTATGTACGTAAATTGATGTATGATTGATATATTTTGAATGGTAATAACAAGAAAAAAAGAAGAAAAGGTGTAATGTCAAATAGTAATTAGAATATTTACGGGAATACATACTTTTTTTTGAATTTGTAGAAATAACAAAATTAGTTATATGTAAGAAATTAAGTATCGATATACTAAGAGACATAGCAGTATGGGTGAAAAATATTATATTGTTTAATACCGTTCATTATGTAAAAATAAACATTCATTTTGATGAATTTTGTATAATAAAAATGGATGACTCATCCCGAAATCTATTGGTGTGTCCCCTCCATGTGAGAGGCGATAAAAGATCTACACTTCTTCACATTTCATTAATCGTTTTCCCAAGTCAACACAATCTCTACATTTCACACTCAGAGGCGTTTTAAGATTATGTATTTTACTTTCTTAGTAAACAACTATATGCTTGTTTTAACGTCGGTCACAACACAGTGGTTCACTTCTTCTCATTCTTGGTGGAATAAAAGAAAAATCAACTGATATGACTGATAACAACTGCGATCGCAAAATGGGAGGGGCAGTGGAAATACTGTTACAAATTTTAACATTCTTTATACATAATACATAAAAATCGAGTGTATAAAAATAATTTCCGGCAACATCTTGTCCAACTTACACAATCGCCGACACAGACATACAAAGTATAAAAATAGCGATCAAAGTGTTGATAGCCTAGCGATAATGCAAATGGATTGGTTTCTTTGTACCTTAATTAAGAAAAAAAAAATGCTGATGACAAACTAGTGCTCAAACATCCTTATATTTTAAATCGAAATTTTCAAAAACTGAGTATAGACTTGGAAAATGATAGACCTAAGTTTTGGAACTCTCACCATCTTAAAAGAATGACAAACCAATAACTGCAATTTTTTTCTCTGAAATTACCTGGTTCAACAATATCGATCATTGAGTAAATAATACTCCGTATATACAACTAGAGCTTGGAGAAATTATGGACTTAGAATTTAGATTTAGAAAAAATTAAAAATTTAGGAAGTATTATTCATTTATGTATTTTAATTGATTTGAAAATACATAAACCAATGAATCCATTAGAATCAGAAATTTGGATTGTCTAACAAAAAATGATAATCCAGAAATTGTAACTTTTTTCATGCAGGTTCAGTAATAATACGTACTAGTATATTTTACTTTTTAAAAGATGAATTAGAGCACGAGGCCGTTGAAAACAAAACAGTAACTCTGAAGCAAAACTCCATAATACCTCTGCCCCCACAAGAGCATTGCTCACTCATCATTAATCAATGCTTCAACCACACTTTTGTAAATAAACCTCAACAAAATCCTCTCAAACTTCATTCTCTTTCCAAAGTCTCAAGAAAAACAAAGACATCAGCAACTTTTTTTAATCAAAGCTTCTTGAATTTATTCAGTTTTTTTTAAAAAGGAACAAGAAGAAAGAAAATGATGAGTAAGAAGAAGAAAGCCAACAACTTAAAGCTACTGAGTTTGTTTCTGCTTCTTGGTATATGCGTCGGAGACTACGGCATTGGAGTCGGAATAGGGAACGGTGACGGTGGAGTTTGGGTGGGAGGCGGCGGTGGAAACCGTAATTCTGATCCTGGCTCGTCTCCAAAGCAACAGACAAATGCAGCTTACAGTGCTCTTCAGTCATGGAAGTCAGCTATTACAGAGGATCCATCTGGTGTTCTTAAGACATGGGTTGGTACAGATGTCTGTTCTTACAAAGGCATATTCTGTTCAGGCACTTCTGTAACAGCCATAGATCTAAACAAAGCAAATCTCAAAGGCACTATTGTCAAAGAACTCTCTCTATTCTCAGATTTAACCATTCTCCATCTCAACAGCAACAGATTCTCTGGTCAACTCCCTGATTCTTTAAGAGCTTTAGATTCTCTTCAAGAACTCGATCTAAGCAACAACGGTTTCTCTGGCTCTTTTCCTCAAGTCACACTCAACATACCAAACCTGGTTTACCTCGATCTCCGGTTCAATAGTTTCACCGGTTCGATTCCTGAAAACCTCTTCAACAAACAATTAGACGCGATTCTCCTCAACAACAACCAATTCACCGGAGAAATCCCACGTAACCTCGGGTACTCATCCGCATCAGTGATCAATCTCGCCAACAACAAGTTATCCGGCGAGATTCCGACGAGTTTCGGTATATCCGGTTCGAAATTAAAAGAGGTTTTATTATTAAATAACCAGTTAACCGGTTGTATACCGGAATCGGTCGGTTTGTTTTCAGACATTGAAGTGTTTGATGTTAGTTTCAACTCTTTGATGGGTCATGTTCCCGACACGATCTCTTGCTTGTCGGAGATTGAAGTGTTGAACTTAGGACACAACAAATTCTCCGGTGATCTTCCTGATTTGGTCTGTTCTTTGAGGAACTTGATAAACCTCACCGTTGCTTTCAACTTCTTCTCTGGGTTTAGCTCAGAGTGTTCGAGAGTTAGCGTCGGGTTTGACTTCACTGGGAATTGTATTCCCGGTAAAGGTTATCAGCGGCCACAGCCGGATTGTTCGGTTATTCCTGGCGGCGCGTTGAGTTGTCTTAGGATTCCGGCGCAGCCACTGACTTGTGCTGCGATCTTGGGACTGAGGGCGACTTCATCATCTCCATGAAAATATAATAAAGTTCTTTTTGATTCTCTGTTGCAAGATTTGTTTTGCAGTTTGTGACTTTGTGACTTTACTTATTGATAGAAAGATGCCAAAAAAATGGTTTTGTCAGTTAAAATTATTAATCAACTGATTTAGTACTACACTTGATTATTAGTATTAGTAGAAGCTTCTTTCTGTTTTTTTTTTTTTGTTTTTTTTTTCACCCGAAGGAGAAAGTATTGTTGGATGAAATTTATTATAAGATTCTGTTCATCAATAAATTAACTGATCTTCAATAAGAATTGGTTCTGTTGTTGGTCTATAATTGGACTTGTTGTTGGTCCAAAATTGGTCCCGTCTTTGCTTAGCCCAGTATTCAAGATTGAAGATCAAGCATATGAAAGAAGGTCATGTGATGCTTCATACTTCAAGATTGAAGATCATATGAAACAAACAGCAAAATTAGTTATTTTAATAAAGAAACATTGGATAAGAAAATACGAAAATAGTTGAAACTCATCAACTTGCTAATTAATTACCAAACCTGTTGACGTGATTAAACATAATTGAGTTGAGTTATAACATTTCGAGCAAATGTTAAAAAGGTTCCAAGTGTAGCAATGAACATGCTTCAACGAGAAAGTTGCACTACATGCAAATAAACAGCTTTAGAAGGTATAAGGAGAAGGCAACATGCCTGACAAAGATCTTTTCATCGTGAAGGCTCTCCTTTCTGTGGAGTCGTAATTAGTGCTCATGACTAAAATGTTATATTGTCGCGTCATCAGTCTCACGAATGCTCGGCATCTTCATCGAGTTCTTCAAATACATCTTGAAGATCTATTCCATCCCACACGTTCTTTCTCGTTGCACAACGTAGTTCGGTAGTTGCATCCCTTATTGCAAGGGAATTCCCCATAATTGCTATCACCGTTAGGAAGGGAGGTTAAGAGTGACGGTGAATGCGACGGGGTGTTCTTTATGACACAATTTCAGGTAAAGAGATTAAACCTTCATTCAATTGTAAATGAGTTACACAAGACGTTTTATATACAAAGCATTAAACCATAAAACTAACTTAACCAAACTAAACCAACACAGAACCATCTATAATATGTATTCTAATACACAAGGTAAATAATTCCATGTTTTATGAACATGTAGTTACAAGGGAGACAAGTGAAAACACGATCTCACAGTATGAAGCATCACATGGCAAAGGCCGTCTTCTATGAAAGAAGATGAGGGTATGTTCATGGCTCTTGACGTTTGAGATAGTGAGATGAGGTGGTTTAGGGAATCATTGTAGATGACAGTGAGTAGGTGAGAAAGTTGAAACCGTGAAAGGGTGTCTCATCACTGGCAAAAACTCATGACAACGTACGTCTACGAAATCCTATATTACAACTTTACAAGTAGCACAATAATAATAATTTAATGGGATTGAAGTCCTCTTCTTTACAGGCAAAGCAGGAAGAGAGTGAGGAGTCAGATCACCGTGCACAAAGCCTGTGTGGCTTATCCGGATCAGACTCACGGTATATGGGCTTAGAACAAGAATAATACGGAGATAGTTCCATTTTGGTTTCGTTCTTTACAAGGTATATGTTTTCAAACGAATCATAAATACCAATCTCTGTCAAATGATATATATGCATTCATATATTAGTAGGCTCTATCCTCTTCCTTAATTATACCAACTGGGTTCGCTGACCATTCATTTATATTTAGACAGTCTTTCTTTATCACAAATCGTCATTTTGGTCGGTGAACAGCTGTATACTTTTCTAATGAACAGTTTGTCTTAAGAAAAAAAGATTCGTATATGATAAGAAGGTCGTTGTAGTTTAATAATCATAAAATCTACTTAATCATCCTTAAAATAAAAAGAACAACTAATTCACAATTTTTTGAATCAGGTATTATGTACTTTCTTAAGTTTTCAATAACTTTTATTTCATAATTGCTTTTACAAAAATTATTGTTACGAAAACAATCAAATTTATTTTTAGAAAATAAAATGGACAATACATTGTATAAAAAGGTGAACACTGTCAATTTTGGAAGATCAAGCTTGATCGATATAACTCAAGATAATATGATTAATGGTCTCTAGGAAAACATGAAGTTCAGCATCTCTAATATGTCTTCAAGTAATTGACGAGCTCATCCAATGCATTGAATGAGGAGCCCCCGGTTCTCACAGAGGCTTTGAGCTGTTCTTTCAAAACAAGTGCTCTCTTCCTCATCCCTGCACCTTCTTCATCCACAATCAACCTCTTCACAGCTCTCTCAACCTTTCCTTTTTCCACTTCACCTTCAAGATGAATCCCTATTTCCCAAACACTTACTACGTACGCTGCGTTTACCTTCTGTTCGTTTTGAAAAGGCCTACAAATCAGTGGAACTCCTTCCACAATGCTTTCGAGTGTTGAGTTCCATCCACAGTGGCTCCAGAAGCCTCCCACTGCAGGATGTCTTAGTACTTCTATCTGCGGTGCACGTTTCACAATGTATCCTCTTTCTGAGACCATTGTACTGACTTCATTTGGCAATGTCTCTAGACCGTCTGATCCAAGGATGGAGCCTGGTCGAATGACCCATAGAAAAGGTTGGTTGCTATTACACAATCCCCAAGCCATCTCCAACACTTCCTTGGTTTCCATTTGAGCTATGGTTCCTACGCTTATGTATATGACTGACCTCGGTTTATGCTGGTTCAACCATATAATGCAGCCTTTGTCCTCTTCCAGTAAACTAGAAGGCGTTGAAGCTGTAATGTGAAGAGGGCCTAAAGCGTACATTTCAATTCCAAGTTCTTGTTGCAGCCATGACATAGACGAATTCTCTAGACAGCTCGTCGTATTGAAAATAATAGCAGATGCTGTTCTTTTGTTGACCACTTCCCGACGGATCTTCAGAACTGGCTCCACTGGCCCAAATCCTGAAGGTATTAGGTCTTTGTATCTTAGCGGATGCAAATTCTCCACCATCTTTTCTTGCATTTCATGATCTGCAAAGTTAAAAAAGAAAAACCATGTTTTAGTGAAACATCTGGTTTCAAAAAGAGTTTTAAGCTGATTCTGGTACCTTCCATGTCGATCAAGAACTTCTCTGAATCGAGTTTGCTAAAAACACAGCGTGAAACATGATTTGTAGCACTTTGAGTGCTGAAGATAACACTGGGAAGCTTGAGCTCATTCGCAGCAGATCCACAGAAGTACATGAACTCGTCGTAGATGATACAACAAATATCATTGCCATGTTGCAGCAGCAACTGACCTATACAGTCCTTAAAGCTTGCCTCACTTGTTTTGTTGAGCATTATCAAAAACTCGATTTGCCCGAGCCCCACCACTTCATACTTTGGTAAGCTTTTTGGTAAGGTTACAAATTCAAAACCAGGAAAATATTGTGAAGAGCTTACTAGATTGAATTGTCCTTGAACAACTGTAATTGATAAGCCCTTTGAGTTAAGAGCTTGTCCAAGTTGCATCATTGGAGTTACATGTCCTTGCGCTGGAACTGGGACTAACACTATCCTTCTCTTCGTTTCCTTTTTCTCCATTTCTTAACCTCTCTCTCTAGCTTTCTTACTCATCCTGTAATGGAAAATAACTCTAAATAGTGATCCAAATAATTAATAATATCCCACTTGTAACGAAATATTCCACAATCTTCCAAAGGATGCCATTTTACTTATTCCTCATGTGTCAACTACAATTTTCTTATTGCAATTACCTTTCCACTTGCTAATGAAATATTTAATCGAAGGACGAGATTAACGTAACGTCGTTTCCAAGAAAAGCTTGCCGTTTCTATTGTTTAAACGTATTGGCAAATTCGTGTTAGTTTTCGTTGGTTTTAGCACATGGAAATCTTGTTTTAAGATTTAGCTAATTATATTAAGATCTCAAGAACTTTAAGTCTTCAAATATTCTCTTACTAATTTTTTTTTGTAGCGACATGCATGGTTCTCCAATCTTGGCGAATTCATGGCATCAAATGATTCGTATCTTATGTTTTACTTATATTATTGGAGAAGTACACAAAATGAATATGACATTTAGTTTGGCCGAACCTTATTCCATGCAAGGTAAATTACGTACATGCTCACTGTTGATAATAATGTTCATGAGAAGGAGCTATGTTCGACATGGCAAAGCTTTTTGTTGTAAATTCACAGTGACCAACTATGGCTACAACGTAACAGTTTTTTTTTTTTTTGGTTTTCTGTTGCAATTCTAAATTTCAATGGGTTCTTTTTAAAATACAAATGTCTGTGGATCTGTGATATGGTATGATGTAAAATTTCAAAGAGTAAAATAGTATCTGTGTAGAGAAACTATATAGAGAGATCCAAAACGAGACAATCTTTTCACTTAATTAAGAAGAGGTGGTTCAAGGGCACCATTACAATATCATGTTCCTAAAACTAATAAACAAAAGTCAATACTGTTGTTTGTTTCCTTAAATCCTTCGTATTCGTTATAGATAGGAGGAAATTAGCAAGGACACATGGCGTCCACAGAGTTAATGATTAAGCTAGAACAAAGGCGAGACGTGAGTTGAAATAATTGAATTTTATGAGGGGCTGAGAATGTGTCTTTTGAATCCAATGGTCTAGATTTCAACTTACGACATTCTTGTTAGCTCCCTATTTATAGAGCGAGAGACGACGAAGTCCCCTCAGAATTGCATTGCACATACATACATACTTACAGAGATTAAAAAAACGTACAAGAAAGAGACTGAGATAATTATGTCGTGGCAAACTTACGTTGATGAGCACTTGATGTGCGATGTCGGTGACGGCCAAGGTCACCACCTCACCGCTGCCGCCATCATCGGCCATGACGGTAGCGTTTGGGCTCAGAGCGCTAATTTTCCTCAGGTAATCTCTTTTCTTCTTGAGCGTCCATGACTGCGTTCCGACTTTAGTTCTTGACATTTACGTACCCATTTCAAACTCTGCGTAAATTTTTTTTATATTAAATATATATTATTAATTGTGTTAATTACAAATTACAATAGATATATCATTAATCAGAAATTATATCCAATTTATCTAATATATATATTTTTAAATAATCTTGATATATACATATATAGTTTTATCAAATCAGTTCTGTTTGAATGCTCCATTTGCATGTATTAAAAAATTGGACATTCATGTTTTGGTTGAATTCTAATTCTTCACAATCGGAACATTTCATTGTTCTGATTGGAAGATTTCGTTGATCATGAATTTCATCCAGAGTGATATTATTTCGTTATGTACTTCCAGTTTTTATCGGTTTTATATGAATATATTGGATTTTTTTTTATCAAATTGATAAAAAATTTGCCACGTGATCTTTGATCTTGAAAAACTTGATTACAATTATGGTGGAAACAGTCAGTACAATTCACATTCATAATTTATTTCCCTGATGACTGAAATATTGGTTACTTCTTCTTTGATATCCACTATGAAACACAACATAACAAATAACATTTTTTAACTGGAGAAAGATACTTGGAAAGCAAGATGTATACCTTGCTTGCCAAGTTATCTCTTATAAATATGTACAGATACAGATGACCTTTGCGATCTCAAACCATGTATAAATGCACCAAGTTCCTGATTTTGGATATGGTTTATGATTAGTTTAAGTGGATCCCAAAATAATACCAGATATTTCACTCTTCAAACAGTTTAAGCCTCAAGAGATCACAGATATCATGAAAGATTTCGATGAACCGGGTCACCTCGCTCCCACAGGCTTGTTCCTTGCAGGATTAAAGTATATGGTCATCCAAGGCGAGCCTGGTGCAGTCATCCGTGGTAAAAAGGTAAACTTAGGAGAATTTTTAAGATCAACGGTTCAATGTTTGTTTTGGC
>KE153597.1:634-25377 GCA_000411075.1 Sisymbrium irio | reverse complement strand
ATATATATATCTATTTTTTGAAAGGTTGACTTTTTTTTACATATAAATGCAAATGCAAATGTTTGCGTTTGAAACAATCGATACTCTAAGCCTCTATTGTTTCTTTGCTTTTGCATATACATTAAGTACATTTTCCCATACAAGCTCAGAAAATTAAATATTTAAGAAAAAGTCGTTTGTTAAATGTAAGTGTTAACAGCGAACAAAAATGAAATTCAACCTTCTGCTTGCGTTTGAAGCTTGAATCATGTTATATATTTTGAAAATGCTTATTTAATATTATATAAATAAAAGAAGTTTCATGCAAATGCAAACGTAAACGCATAAAATGCATTTGAAACAATGTATGCCTAAGATTAGGGGAAGCAGCTCTTGCAAACATGGTCAAATATATAATCACTTGATATCTGATGTTTTAAATATGGTTTTCAAATTCAAAACCGTAATTAGCGTTTGGGATTTGTTGGAATCTTATTAATACTTGTGCAGGGAGCTGGAGGAATCACGATCAAGAAAACAGGACAATCTATGGTGTTTGGTCTGTACGAAGAACCAGTGACTCCAGGACAATGTAACATGGTTGTCGAGAGGTTGGGTGATTACTTGGTCGAACAAGGTCTCTAAACCTTCTAGAATGCTCCATTGCCGTGTTCCAATCCTTTAAACCATTGTTTCGTTTTCTTTTTTTTTTTGGGTTGGATCGATGCATCATGTTTTTTTTTTTTCTAATATAATTTTGGGTCTTTCTTGGTTTCTACGTTAGCAAAGCTAAAAGCCTAAGGTTGCAGATAATAACACAAAAGGGAAGCTGAACTTAAGACTATTTTCCTCTTTATCTTTGTGATTAATTTGATTTTTTTGACTTAATTTTATCTTAACATTTACTTCAATTCTTCCATATACTCATGTGTGTTCTGATTAATCTGTAATTTCCCATTTACCCAACTAATATAATCATCAATCATCATAGATACTCAATAAGATAAATTATTATTTTCGCTTTGTTGCAAAAAAGTTTTTTTTTTTTTGTGTTGGCATCGTTGCAAAAAAGAAGATAAAAGGAAGAAAGTTCAGATATAATATCATAAAATCATACAGTATGTGGACTTTCGTGGCTAAAATCTAGTACAGATGTAAACCCCACAAGACAAAACTCTCAATAAATCTTTGTGAGATCTTTTGACACAAACCATGTGGGGTTTCAGGTATTAGATTATATTTTTTAATGAAGCTCGTGATTCATGTGAAAGAGCAAATCAGAGATAGTCGTACAATGGTGGTGTTTTAAAAAAAATTCTAGCAAGTTAGGTCCACTTTCTGAGAGCAAGTTTTAGACGGTTAAACCATACATGTCTTGTCTAGTTTGTGTCTTTAGATAGACAAGAGATAGAAAGAGCATCTTTGCATCTGCTTGAGAGTGAAAAATCAGAGAGGGTGAACAGGGGGAAAAAGAGTAAATTATTTAGATAAAGTTTACACATATTCCTACAAAAAAAAATAATATTTTAAAGCTATAGAGAAGACTCCGTTTCACTCAGATGAATCTATATTAACACTATTCTGCGGGGCCCACGACACGTGACGGCTCACGATACGTTCATTTATTTAATTTTTTTTGTTTAGAAAATAAAACGAAAAAAAAAACAAAAAAAAAGCTTTGGAATTCGTGAAATGAGCGGTTTGCTAATGCAAATGCTCTTAGGCTTACCACATCGGTCACCGGAGTCGTAAAATCTTGTGTTCCTTCTTTTTATTTCAGTTCGATATTTGTGTGTTTAAAGCAAGTAAAGCTTGAGCACTTGGGGAGATAAATACTACACAGTACACACAATATGAGCAATCATCAAACTGTGAGATATCATTTCTCTTCAAAATAACCGTGATTATATTTTTACGTTGATTTGTGTTATCTTTTTCATCATGGAATTTTTCAATCATGTGGTTCTGTCTCTTTAACAAACATGTTGGAGCTTTATCTCTCCCATTAAAGACGCCAGATTCCAAAGAGTTAGCTCCCTTTATATTGTGGTTGCATCTCCAAGCTCTTCAGTTGTTTCTCTGCACTTTATCTTCCTTGGCATCATCTTGCTATACAACATTATCGGCATCAAGACTAGAGGACTTTTTTATGTTTGTATTTGTTTAGGTGTTATGTTTGTTTCTATCAGCCTTTTCTTTATTGTCCATTTAACTAGTTTAGAGCATCATTATTGGGAGAATTTCTAATGAGATTCTTAGTTAATATTTAACTAATAACTTTAAACTAAAAACACTTTTTTATTATCAAAAACTAAAAACTCTTAACATTCTCTGCTTTAATGGTAAACCCCATTTGTTGTAACCCAACTATCAATCTTAACTATAGTGACCCAACTTTTGTAACTCAGCTTTAAGAATCTAAAATATAAACATGTAGTGACTCAACTATCAACCTTAAACAAGTGTTGGATTCATGATTTTCAAGTTAACATGTTTCGTCTTCTCATTTGATTCAGTGATTGAAGGTTAAATAAAACTCATCTTTGCTTTTCGACAGTGTTTGTCGAAGATTATCAAAATACAACGGAGAAGACGAAAGATTAAGTGTCGACAAACAGAAAAGAAAAAGAGAACAAAAAATATTATATTTGTGGATTTGTTCTTCTGATGATGACATGTGGTTTAAAATCCCCTTGAAAAATCGGTTCCCAAAATCCTATATCAAGGATCGGTTATCTCAATTTTTATTACTTTTGATTTAATTAAATAAGTTATTTTGTTAAGAAATCCTCTAGAAATCTGCAATAATGATAGTCTTAGCAACGGTTCTTTTTAGCCATTTTGGCTTTACTTTCAACATTTGTAATCAATTTCTTGTTTATAAAAATATATTTTTGACAAAAAAAACAAATTAACCTGTTTATTTTATATAAAATTACATTCATTTAAACTAAAATATTTTTTTCAATTAATTAACATACTGTATAAAATAAAATGCTACAATCAAATAAATCGATATCAAATTACAAAAAAACTAAACATCATAAAAAAGTTAAACATTTCCTCTTTAGGGAGCAGGCTAAAATCTAGTTCTGATTGCAACTCTCTAAACCAATCTTTGTGAGATTTTTTTACACAAACCACGTGTAGGTTTCAGGTGTACTTGTTATTTCTTTTTGAATGAAGCTCGTGATTCATATGAGAAAGCAAATCAGAGAGGGTCGTAGTGTTTTCAAAAAATTTCTAACAAGTGAGGTCCACTTTCCTAGAGCAATTTTTGGACCATATCCTTGTCTAGCTTAGATAGACAAGAGATTGTGAGCAAAAAAAAAAAAGATAGACAAGAGATAGAAGAGCATCTGCTCGAGAGTGAATATCAGAGAGGGTAAACAGGGGAAAAGAGAGCTTTAAAGTGTAAGATTTCCAAATTGGTTTTCGTAGTCGTAAATCTTGTGTTCCTTCTTTCTATTTCAGTTTAATATTTGTGTGTTTAAAGCAAATAAAGCTTGAGCCCTTGGGAAGATAAATACTCCACACAATATGAGCAATCATCAAACTGTAAGATATCATTTCTCTCCAAAATAGCCGTGTTTATATTTTTACGTTGATTTGTGTTATCTTTTTCATCATGTGGTTCTGTCTTTAATCCGAACTTACTTGTTTTTTTTTGTTCTTTACCGGAGAGAAGCAAGTGATGAAGCAGCTTGAGCCATGGTGTGAACTAAAAGATAAAGTGGTCTTTGTGACAGGAGCTTCATCTGGTATAGGAAGAGAGATCTGTCTTGATTTGGGCAAAGCTGGCTGCAAGATTATCGCAGCAGCTCGTCGTGTTGATCGCCTTAACTCTCTTTGCTCTGAAGTCAACAGCTTCGGTTCAACTGGAATCCAAGCCGTAGCTCTCGAGCTAGACGTTTCATCAGACGCAGCCACCATTCAAAAAGCGGTTAAGGAAGCTTGGGAAATCTTTGGAAAGATCGACGTGTTGATCAACAATGCTGGGATCAGAGGTAATGTCAAGTCGAGTTTGGATTTGTCGGAAGACGAGTGGAACAAAGTGTTCAGGACCAACTTAACCGGACCTTGGTTAATATCCAAATACGTTTGCATGCTAATGCGGGACACTAAACTCTATGGCTCGGTGATAAACATCTCATCAATCTCCGGGCTCCACCGCTATATTTTTCCTGGTGGAGTCGCTTATGCTTGTTCCAAAGGCGGTCTTGAAACTATGATGAGGATGATGGCTATTGAGTTAGGTGTATACAAGATCAGAGTGAACTCGATCGCACCGGGGCTTTTTAAGTCGGAAATCACACAAGGTCTTTTGGAGAAAGAGTGGTTCAAGAAGGCGATCGAACGGATTATCCCATTGAAGGTGCAACAGACCGTGGATCCAGCAATTACCTCTCTCGTTCGCTACCTCATTCACGACTCTTCTCAGTATGTCTCTGGAAATACATACATTGTTGATTCCGGAACTACATTACCTGGTCTCCCTATATTTTCTTCTCTCTGAACCCTAAATCACGTGTGTTGTGTGCAATAATAAGTGTGTACATTTTTACACGCTCAACTTTTAAAAAATTAATCAACCGTGGTTGCGTATCAGTACGTGTGCCTCCCAAGAATCATTGATTAGAGATGCAATAATCATTTCCATTATTGATGGGTGGGAGTCCCAAACTCTATACCAGTCCATGTTGGCGCAGACCTTTACCAAAATGTTGTTGCTTCAAACGAACATAGAATCCATTATTTACCTCTAGAGAATTATTTTTACCATTTTCCCTCCATTTGGAACCACAATTTTTTAATATTTCTCTTCCTTGCCATGGAAGCTGCTCTTGCCCCCTTTGGCTTAATTTTTCTTGGCATGGAATCATTGTCCCTTCTCTTAATTTTTCTTGGCATGGTCCTCTGCATATTTCTTTAGCTCCTCGTCAGAGCTCCCATAAACCACTTCTTTCTTCCTCGATCACGGGCCTTTTCCTATTCTTCAAAAGTCATATCTCCATATCACTAGATTTCCACCTTCCTCCATTTAACTTTCTTCTTTGTTCTTCTCAATCTTCGTCCCTCCTGCTCGCTGTGAAGAGATATTGTAAAATCGGAAAACCATTGTTCTGCTTCAAAGCCTCTATGTCGCTGACAAAAATTCATACCGGAATGATCAGCGTCTTAACCATAACTGTGAAACGTGTTGTACACGAAAGAGTCAAACGAAGCATCTTCCAAAAACCCTAGATTGTGGTTCCGCATCCGTTCACAGTTTACTTGAGTTCAATGAACATTGCTGTAGTTTTGAGGTTCAGTTAAGTATAATGTTAAAGGCCATTACCATGTCATTACTCTCTCCAGCTTTAATTATGATCAGATTTGTTTCCATGTTATATCCCTCTAACCAAAGACAACGCCACCCTTGTCCCCATGTATATATTAAGATGATTGCTTATTTCTCTTTGACAATTATAGTTGCGGACAAGCCCATTTGCACGTAGTTATTATTGGATTCGGTCATTATTGGACGCAATCATTTTTGAAAATTAATTACCAAGTATTCATTTGGATTGACACGTCTGTTTATCCACGACTTTGTCCGCGACTAGTCTTGTTGCCTAGTTCTTTCCAGGAAGCCAATTGATGTCTCTGGCTTGAAAATAGATCACTAACAACTATACGATTATGTCACTCTAGCTATTTTTACAATTGAGATAGCAATATACATATGCCCAATCTCTTAAACTTCTTAAGAGTTACTT
Source organism: Sisymbrium irio (assembly GCA_000411075.1). NCBI lineage: Eukaryota > Viridiplantae > Streptophyta > Magnoliopsida > Brassicales > Brassicaceae > Sisymbrium > Sisymbrium irio. The sequence continues at coordinate 19,639 of KE153597.1, read as the reverse complement.
TTCTCTTACTTATAAGAATAAGAATAGCATTAACGCTAAATTCCTAAAAAATCTCTAACTATTAAAATATTCAAAAGTAATTGAAATCAAGAGAGAGAATGAAAAAGGTCGCTTATTTAATCTAAACAAAAGACATATCTTACAACTTTATACCATGTGTTGTTGTATTAGTGATTCTTTTTATTTTATTAAAATAATTATAATTATATATTTATTTTACTAATAAAAATTACCTCAAAACTTATTCCCTCGTTTTCATGCATTGAGGATGCCCTAAAGAATATGTCAAGAGTTCCTTTTTTTCCTTCTACAAACGAGTTAAGAGTTACGTTTGTCTTACTTATAAGAATAAAGGCAAGACAATCATTTTCATTATCTCCAGTTCTCTACTTTTTCATTTTCTTTCTCTTGTTTATAGGAATTGAATCAACGATTTTTAACAGCTCATTGAATTGTGTCCTTTAGTTTTTAAAAGATATAAAAAACGAAGAATAAGACAGACTTTACGTTGTCTTGATTGAGACAAGTATCACAATTTCACGGTAGAACACTTGGAACTAGATATTCATCAGAGGTTTTCATCTATTAAACAATCAAAAGAAAAAAAAAACTGAATATTTAATGACATTATTTCCCAACTTTTTTCTTTCGTAGAGCCGAAAAAGATCCCAAACTAAATTATATTTGTGAAAAAAAACTGAGTATTTCATATTCTAAGACCTTCTTAATGTTATTTATTTATTTTTAAGACCATCTTAATAATCTCCAAAATTTGCCTAAAAAACACTATGATTATTGAAAGTGATGGGCCAGGTGTAAATGCAATGTTGGGTGTAACGCAATAATATATGCTTGAGATCTGCAAAGAGAATATCCACTCTGTATTCGGAGAGAAGTAGAGAACGAATGATGGACACATTCTGGCATACCTCAACTTCTCTTTTCTGCCGAATATATATTTTTAATTTTCTATCTATATAGTACTTAATCATGTTTCCAACTCATTAAAATACAACTCATTGATTTTCCTGCGCCATAAGTGGGATAGACAACAAGAAAGCCAAATTCATAGAAATTTAATTGCGCTTAATCAGATGATATAAGCCTATACACTCTCATCAAAATTCGAAATAAGTATCCAACAAGCTTTATATAAATTATGTCATTTACAAACTAATACTCAACCCGAAACAAATTCGGTTTCAGTTGCAGTTAAAGAGAAAATATAAACCATGGAACATCGTATGGAGATTGTATGAATGCAGAACATGGGTTGTTTAACATACCCGCCTCTGTCTCGAGTCAACCCAACTAAATGGTTGAAATGTGCATGTCGTGTCTCATCGTGCATTCGCAATGTGATAGTATCAAAACGCTTGCAATTTACGCATATGTCCAATAAGAGAGACCTTTCGAATATTGACGCAATAAGTCAGTCACCGGAACGTCTTTAATGGGATTTTAAAAATATGTTATTAAGATATCTTTTAAAATTTGAAAAAATGATTAACGAAAATATAAAACTATAGATGTTAAGAAAAAAAAAACTATACGCGAAGAAAGGATTTTGATTTACTTTTTCTTAATATAGCTAACTAGTGTATGTTAAATGATTTTTTTTCCTCCATTTTGCAAACACATTATATGAATTTACTATTAAAGTATGTGCTCTGATCTCTCTATATTAATTTTTCTTCCCTTTAATAAATGTATAGAGAGATTCTCAGCTTATTTACACACATACCATTTTGGTGTACTAAATTAAATTTTATATCTTTATGCGTATCTACTTATTAATTCTAAAATTTTATACTTTCCTACAACTTTTTCAATATTAAGAAAAATAAAATAAAAAATCTGAAATACAGAAATAATAAAAAGAAAAGTATGATTAAATTTGCTTTGACAGGCCAAAAAACAATAATTAAATAATAAAAAAATAAAGAAGTTGACGAATCAAAATAATTAATTTAAAGCACAACATTTCCTTCATCCACGATCAAAAGGCTCTAATCGAGAGAGAGAAGTCTTCACACAAGAAAACAGACTCATCGTCGTAGAAGAAGAAGAAGAAGAAAGAAGAAGATGTCGTGGCAATCGTACGTTGATGACCACCTCATGTGCGATGTGGAAGGTAACCACCTCACCGCCGCTGCTATTCTCGGTCAAGACGGCAGCGTTTGGGCTCAAAGCGCTAATTTCCCTCAGGTTTATCTTCTTCTTCTTCCTCTTCCCTCTGATCCAAACCGATCGGATCTGATGAATCTGATTTCGATCTGGTTGAATTGAATCGATGGATCCGTATGCGAATTATGAAATTGTTTTAGACCTTAGAGGCTCTAGATCTTTAGTCTGATTCGTTAGCTTCCGTTAAAGATTTTACTTTTGAATCAATTCTTTGGTGTGTTGTTGAAAATTTCAGTTGAAGGCTGGAGAAGTTGATGGAATCATGAAAGATTTCAATGAGCCCGGTTATCTTGCACCAACCGGATTATTTCTTGGTGGATTAAAGTACATGGTTGTTCAAGGTGAACAAGGAGCTGTCATCAGAGGGAAGAAGGTTTAACTTTAAACTTCTTTTTTTTTTAGATGATTTTATGTATTTTTCTTGATTTGTGATTGATTATCTGTTGTTGATTGCAGGGACCTGGAGGGGTTACTATTAAGAAGACGAATCAAGCTTTGGTCATTGGTATCTACGAGGAGCCAATGACTGGTGGTCAATGCAATTTGGTTGTGGAAAGGCTTGGTGATTACCTCATGGAGTCTGATCTCTAAATGATTTTCTGTTTCTTTTTCCAAACAAAACTTGTTTTTCTTTTATTGTCATTGAATCGTAATCAATTTGATGATACTACACTAGAACCAATATCTTATTGTTGTTGGTCTTTGTTTCCTGGTTTGGATTTGTGTGTCTTGTAATGGCATTTGATTATCTCTTCCTTTTTTTTTTTTTCTTGCTTCATATGTATTGAGTTTTTGGATCTTTTATTTCTTCATAAATTAATTTTTCTTAAATGGATCTGCGGTTGGTTTACAATCTCTGTTTTGAAACTTTTTTTTTTGGGTTTTGGCAACACTGTCTTCGTGTGCAATGTCCCATAGAAGAACGTTTGAAGAAAGATGAGCTAAGATGAGTTTACATAAACACATGAAAATGGAGAAATTGTTTATGAACTTAATAAGCACTTACATTTCTATTTCCGTATTCAAAAGTAAGAGATTACTAAGTTTAATCCATTCTTGAGTTGCTCGACTGTTTCAGGATTATAAGGTAGAAGAGTGTGTTACTTACATTTAAAACAAATCCCAATTCTATATCACCAAATTTCCCAAGACAAAAGTCAAACAAAACTAAAAGATAACACACACAACACAACACACAGATACGATACAAGGAAAGGAATCTCGACTCTTGAGAGTTTTTCCGAAAATAAAGCCGGTTAACTCAAATCGGGGTATAACTCGAAGGTGGCCGGTTTACTGCATCGGTGGATGAAACGAGGCCACCCTGGCGAGCAGTTTCTTCATCAAGAAACAAATCATCAGTACTACGCAACGCAGCATGAGCTCCAACCATGAGCAAACCAACGATAAGCGAAACAAGAACGTTTTCTCCCACATCTGTATACACCAAAGCCAAAACGGTAACCAAGCTAAGCAAAACCAACACGATCCGATCGTCCACGTGTCTATCCGAAATCACAATAGGATCGTTGGCGTCTCGCGAGAAGTAGAGGAGAATCCATCCGACGAAGACGACGATGAAGGCGAGCATGGAGACTGGGTGGTAAACAAGGCCGAGGAAAACAATGCCTAGGACGACGAGAGCGTAGTTTGCACGGAAGTAAGAGAGGTTGTGTCTCATGTGGGCCATGGCCTCGTCGTATTTGTGTGGGAGGGAGAGCGCCGACAGATCTAGAAGCTCTCTCCATGGACGTAGCGTTGTGATCATTGATTGCGTCGTCTGCTTGGCGCGTGCACTTAACGTTCCGATGATTGTGTTTGAAGAGGAAGAAGAGGAAGCAGAAGGAGAAGGTACTCCACTACTACCGGTTCCATAACCGTACGGTGGAGGTTTTTGATTCATTTGGGAGATTTTGATTGGATTTGGTGTGGAGAGAGAGAGAGAGAGAGATTCAGACAGATCTGTTTCAGATTGACTCACAAGACAAAACACTAACACTTTTTGATGTTTGGTTCGAAGAGTCTACAAATGAAAGGGGATTTTTTTTCGAAGTTATTAAATTTTCGTTTGGGACCTTGTAAGTTTTATTAATTACAAATATAACAGAAACAAATCTAATTTACCTATATTACACCCAAGCTTCATTTCTCAAATATACAATTTTCAAATCTAAATAATTTCTTTGCTTGTTTGTTTTTTCCGTAAAATACAAAAAAAAACTCAAGAGTCCGTTTGCTTTTCACATAAGTTTACAAGAATCAAGTTTCAATGTATTAATTTGGAAATTTGACAATAAGTGCATTTGGAAGTCTCGTTGTAACCTGAGGTCTCTGAATGGATCGAAGCAATTACAAAGGAGCAAACTGAGGAGCTTCAGGGGCTAGTGACTACTTCTGGATCACGAGACTGTTGGAACAACACTTCCGAGATCAGTTACATGGCAAAGACCTCCTGTAGGCTATCTTAAATGCAATGTTGAGTTGATGCTGCTTTCCACCCAATTACACATGAAACTAAAGCTGGCTGGGTCGTAGGAAACGCTAGTGGGACTTTGCAATTCTCGGTTTGTCTGAAACTGTTCTTGAAGCAGAAGCAAAAGCAACCTTTACTTGCCATGCAACATTGTTGGTGTCAAGGGCAACCTTCGGTGATATTGAAAGTGACAGTAAGAATCTCATTAACAATTAAAAGGGTCATACCTACGATTAGTGTTTGGAAAATATCAGTTGGGACTTGGGACATTAAACGTTGGAGCGGGCGTTTCACTCGGTTTGATTTTCTCTTTACCAAGCGATTTTCATCAAAATATTTGCCTCTTGATGAGGATGTATGTCAGTACTTGTCATATGACAATGTAAACTCTTACAATTGTTTTTTTCAATAATTTTTTGCCGAAAAATAAAAGTGTATTTACGTATTCGAAAACGTACATTGATGCATGAGTAATTGGAATATATGTTTATATTTTCCATTTTTCTTAGGAAGAAGATAATTGCCAGTTTACTTATTTCCTTTTTGTTTAAATTACCTTTTCCTCTCAGGATTTTTATTTGATTTAGCTTTCGATGAATGTGTATATATATTCGACCTTACGCTCTTAGAAACACATAACTTTCATATTCCTCAATACACATATTAATCAAGAAATACTTCTCTGCTCTCTTCTCTCGCAAGAAAAGAAATAAAACCTAAAACACGATGGCAGACGCAGAGACTTTTGCTTTCCAGGCCGAGATCAACCAGTTACTCTCCCTCATCATCAATACGTTTTACAGCAACAAGGAGATCTTCCTTCGTGAACTCATCAGTAACTCCTCCGGTGCTTTGGACAAGATTAGGTTCGAGTCCTTGACAGACAAGAGCAAGCTCGATGGTCAGCCAGAGCTTTTCATTCGAATCATTCCTGACAAGTGTAACAACACCTTGACCATCATTGACAGTGGTATCGGTATGACCAAGGCTGACTTGGTCAACAACCTTGGAACAATTGCAAGGTCTGGTACTAAAGAGTTCATGGAGGCATTGGCTGCAGGAGCTGACGTTAGCATGATTGGACAGTTTGGTGTTGGTTTCTATTCTGCTTACTTGGTTGCTGAGAAAGTTATTGTCACCACCAAGCACAATGATGATGAGCAGTACGTGTGGGAGTCTCAGGCTGGTGGATCTTTCACGGTGACCAGAGACACCTCTGGAGAGAGTCTTGGTAGGGGTACTAAGATGACTCTTTACCTCAAGGAAGACCAGTTGGAGTACCTTGAGGAGAGGAGGCTTAAGGATTTGGTCAAGAAGCACTCTGAGTTCATTAGCTACCCAATATCTCTGTGGGTGGAGAAGACCGTTGAGAAGGAGATCTCTGATGATGAGGAGGAGGAGAAAGAGAAGATGGATGACGAGGAAGGCAATGTTATGGAAGTAGACGAGGAGAAAGAAAAGGAGGAGGAGAAGAAGAAGAAGAAGGTTAAGGAGGTTTCTCATGAATGGGATTTGGTGAACAAGCAGAAACCTATTTGGATGAGGAAAGCAGAGGAGATCAACAACGAGGAGTACGCTGCGTTCTACAAGAGTCTAAGCAATGATTGGGAAGAGCATTTGGCTGTGAAACACTTTTCGGTTGAAGGACAGCTTGAGTTCAAAGCTATCCTCTTTGTTCCCAAGAGGGCTCCTTTTGATCTCTTTGACACGAAGAAGAAGCCAAACAACATCAAGCTCTATGTCCGTCGTGTCTTCATCATGGACAACTGTCAAGACATAATTCCACTACCTTGGATTCGTCAAAGGTATCGTTGACTCGGAAGATCTTCCTCTCAACATCTCAAGAGAAACATTGCAGCAGAACAAGATCCTCAAAGTCATCCGCAAGAACCTCGTAAAGAAGTGCCTTGAGCTCTTCTTTGAGATTGCTGAGAACAAGGAGGACTACAACAAGTTCTACGAGGCATTCTCTAAGAACCTGAAGCTAGGTATCCATGAAGACTCTCAAAACAGGACCAAGCTCGCTGAGTTGCTTCGTTACCACTCAACCAAGAGCGGTGATGAACTGACAAGTCTCAAGGACTACGTGACGAGGATGAAGGAAGGTCAGAACGATATCTACTACATCACCGGTGAGAGCAAAAAGGCAGTCGAGAACTCTCCATTCTTGGAGAAGCTCAAGAAGAAAGGGTATGAAGTTCTTTACATGGTTGATGCAATTGATGAGTACGCCATCGGTCAGCTCAAGGAGTTTGAAGGAAAGAAACTCGTCTCTGCAACTAAAGAAGGTCTGAAACTGGAAGAGACTGAAGAAGAGAAGAAGAAGAAGGAAGAGCTAAAGGACAAGTTTGAAGGACTCTGCAAAGTGATCAAAGACATTTTGGGAGACAAAGTTGAGAAAGTTATCGTCTCTGACCGTGTCGTGGACTCACCTTGCTGTCTCGTCACAGGCGAATATGGCTGGACAGCAAACATGGAGAGGATCATGAAAGCTCAAGCTTTGAGAGATAGCAGCATGGGTGGTTACATGTCGAGCAAGAAGACTATGGAGATTAATCCAGACAACTCTATCATGGAAGAACTGAAAAGAAGAGCTGATGATGATAAGAATGACAAGTCTGTAAAGGATCTTGTTCTTCTTCTATTTGAGACTGCTCTTCTCACTTCTGGTTTTAGCCTGGATGAGCCAAACACTTTTGGAAGTAGAATCCACAGGATGTTGAAGCTTGGATTGAGCATTGATGATGATGATGTCGTTGACGTTGATACAGAGATGCCTCCACTTGAGGATGATGCTGATGCTGAAGGTAGTAAGATGGAGGAAGTTGATTAAAATCTGCTTATTGGTGTTTCTTCACTTTTGGCTTCTTGTTTTTATTGTTTCGTCTGAGGATTACATTTTATCGTTGTAGCTTTTTTTTTTCTTTTCTTTCAACTCGGTGTTATGACAAGAGTTTAATCACAAGTAGGGGCTGTCGTTTCAACTTTAAAATATGACCGAATTCAATTCAAAAGCAAACTATGATTCCAAGATTTTAATTAAGGAAGAAAGATTTGGAAATCGATTTTTTTTTTTCGCTAAATATGAAATATTTGGTAAATGTAAAATGTAAGGATACAATATCTGGCTGAATCAAGAGTTTTAAGTCCTAGAGGTTATATAGTAGAGGACTAGTACAAAATGAAGCATGTCTAGGTCCTTTGAGAGGCAAGAAAAGGTACCAGTTAGTTGTTGTTACGAGGAGTAAAGTTGAATGTAACCATAGGTAGGGTTGGAAATCGATTATAGAGGTAGTGATGCTCTTATTAGAAACTCAAAAGCAAATAATGATTCCGAGTATTGATTTCAATCGCTTGCAAACCAATTTCGAAGTGGTGATGCTCTTTATAGGTTTCACCTAACGCACTTCTATAAAAAAAATATTCAGAGATGCATAGATCTAAGCCAAAAATATCTGAGCCTTGTCAATAATCCAATTTCTATGCCACTAATCTCAGAGGAGAAACACAAATGTGCAATTGACAAGAAACATAGGCTCAAAACATCCATGAATTAAAAAAAAAACACATCAAAAAGAAATCCGGGAAACAACATCAAAAGGTAAACCCCAAGCTACCGATTGCTTCCTGTTATCTTTCGTTCTTCTGTTGTATTCTTCTCGTCTATTTCTCTGAAGAGTTTGGTCCTCTCTTCTTACCAAAGCCAACAACTAACAAGAACAACACAAAAACCAAATAAGTATCCAAATCTATATTCACTAGATTAACCAAGAAACTTCAAATGAACTAGACTCCCTAGTGTAATCACACATCACAATACATTAATGTTAATTTACCATAATGACCAATCTAAATGTTGATCAACGTACTATAATATCAAAGGGATTCACAATATTAACAAAACTAATCAATGAGCTAAAGAGAGACCAAAGAACAATCAACTTCAGAGACTGCTCTAAATCGTACCTAAACCGGATTTTAGCCAGCAGAAATTATTAAATGATTGATCTAAGAATCCTAAACCGGGAATCTGAAAATAAATGAACCGGGAGTAAAAATCTATATACCGGCGGTGACGAATCGACGGTTGTGTTGCAATCTCTTGTGAGCACGGCCACGTGGCTGCTTCTTCTTGTCCTGCTTAGCCACTTTCGGTGTCTGACCTCTCACCTTACCGGCACGAGCCAAGGAACCGTGAACCTTTCCTGCGATTGATTTCACGACACAAAATCAGCAAACTAAATTTTAGGAAAATCCAAATGTGTGATGAATAAATAAACGACAAGTCGATGTGATTCACGGACCCATGGTCGATTACAGATTCCTTCTGGCTTCTTCTCTGCTCTTTTGCTCTTGGAGGCGCCGACGCTAGGTTTAGGGTTAGTGATGAGTTAGAGGTTACATCGTCGTTTATATAGTATAGTCTTTTTAAGTGCCTATATGGGCCACATTGGGTTATAAATGGGCCTTTTAACTAATTGTGTATCCACACCAGGTTTTGATTCCAAAGTTTAGCTTTTGGCTCAAGCTTTTAACAACCGAACCGGAATTAATTAATTGAACCGGTCGTAAACGGTGATTCGATTTGATTCGAATCTCAAGAGTATCTTGATGGATTAGGTTTTTTTCCTTTTCTAGTTTTGTTTGTATTTCTAATTTTAACAGGAAAAACCAAAAGATTTGTCTATTTAATCGAAACGACTTGCGAAAATTTGATCAGTTTTGTCTCGGGGATTCTAACTTATCTTTAATTAACTAAGGCTTCCTGGTCTAGGTTTTGCTTGGTGATTACTTGATTTCCACGTTTTTTTCAAACAAGGGATATTAGCGTATATAGAAACGGAGGTTTCGGACAGAGGACAGATAAACCAAAGATTCAAAGTCTCAAGTCTAAGATTTCCTCAAAAGTAGAGAAAAAGTGTCGTACATTATGGGTGAGTCATCCTCTGCATCAAGCAGTTCATGTGATGTTGCAATAGATTCTTCCAACATTGGGTTTAAGCTTCTAAAGAAGCAAGGATGGAAGGAAGGCACTGGTCTTGGAAGAGCTCAACAAGGTATATTGGTGCCTCCACAAACTGAGCTCAAAAATAACAAACGAGGACTCGGAGCTGAAAACACAACTAAGAGAAAAGCGGCAAAGCCTCAGGCTGACACAGATTCTGAAAAAGTCCCGAAGAAGACTAAGAAACAATCTAAGAAAATGCGGAAGTTGATCGAGCACGAAAAACGTTTACAGGAAAAGGAATTTGAACGAGCCTTCTTTAGGATGTTCTGGCCTGATAATGTATAAGAAGATTACAGTTCTTTTTGAACTTACCATTGTTGCAAAAGATCCTTACTTGTTTGCTCCAGTTGTTTAGTTCTCTCAGTTATGTTCTAGTCGGAGATGCTTTTTGTTTATTTATCATATTCTAAATTCTTGCAATCTTTACGAAGTTGTATTGCCATTGGCTTATACGTATAACAACAAAGATGAATGAAAGAAGGTAAAGAACATCACCAAAAGATTAAATACGTATCTGTTGTAACTAGAACTTAAAACATTCGAAACAAATTACCAAAATGGGTAAGTGATCAAAACAAGGAAAGTCTCATCTCTTTCTGTCTTTCATCTAAAGATTTAACAAAAAAAAAAGCTGCAACAATATTTGTAGGATAAGGGTTTGTGTGCGAGTTACATCACCATTGCTTTTTTTTTTCACTCGTCTTCCTCGATGACCTTGGTGCCCAAACCAGACAATCCTTCAGCCGGAATCTCAGCGACAGTGACGAGAGAGTAGAACTCTTCCTTGGCATCTTCATCATCGTTTCTCTTACGAGCAACGCGGACTCTGATTCTCCTAGGAGGACCTCGGATACCTTTGCTCCATATCTGCTTGTTGAGCTTAACATCCACTCTAACGTCCTTTGTTCCCATTGCTTTCAATGCAAACTTCCTGATCTCCTTGATGGCCTTTGGTGCCTTCTTCTTGAATGTGCTGTGTACATATTTATAAATGATCTATTCAATCACGAAAATGTTACTAACAAATGACATGTAACCGTATTCTCCATCTTGTTATACTAATTTACATAACAGCAATAAGGAGAAGCTTTATGATCATTACTCATCTAAAGACATAATTTACAAATTTGCCACATTATTGAGTATATATTTAGATAAACATCAAATGATATATTTTTCATTATCAGACAGAACCAATGTACTTTAGTTACCGAACAGAGAGCAAATGCATTGTTTAGTCCGAGTAATATTAAAACCTCTTCCGTAATCAAGAAACCCTAAAATGAATCAACTCATCAACAACTAACACAGAATCGAGAGCGGCGTAACTTAACCACCAAAACGAACAATGAGAAGGAAAGTTATGAAGCTTAGACTTTTTACCAGCTATGAAGGCGTCTGTGGAGATTGATAGTGTACTCCCTGGTAATAACTTCCTCCTTTCTTCCCTTTCCTTTCTCCATTTTCGATCTCTGTCTCTCTCTCTCTCTCTCTCTTTCTCTTGAGAATGGAGTTTGGAGACGGCACAGGGAGAGAAAATTAAAGACTAGCTCCAAAACCCTAATATAAAGCTTCCGATATGTTATTTATTATTTGGGCCGAATGTAGGCCTGATGGGCTTTATGATTGGCTCAAGTCCACTGTATGGTTTAATATAAAGTCCATTTCTCATCTTGTTCTTGTAATGTGTTCAAAACAAGTGTGTTTCTGGTGGCATCTAATGAGAATTCGACGTAAACTTCTATCTTCTGTTTCTGTAGCAAGTAGCTTCTTTCGATTTGTAATTTATACTGAGCTTTTGAACAAGTAAGAGCGTCTCTCGTACGTGTTACTTAGAAGGTATTCAGTGGAATATTGCAAAATAAGTTTTCTCATAATTTAACAGATCAGAAGTTCAATAAACGAAGCTTTGGACTAATCGTTTGACAAGAACAATTCAGGTTTAATCAAGTTCATGATATGATTAAAAGATCCAACAAAACGCAACAAAAGCAAACACGGAACATAATAAGAAGACGAAAAACTTCTAACTCCTTTTGAAAAGGATAAGGAAAAGGAGCATAGTGTTACGGTTCAAACTTCAACAAAACAACTTAATAAACCTGTTCAGCAAAATCTTTTACTCCAACAAAAAACATTCTGAAAGAAAGCTTAAGCTTGTCGGTTTCTTTGCTTGGCACCGGACTTGGCAACCCTAATGCTTTTGCTGATGACACTGAGTCTAGCAAGAGCGAATTTCTTCAAGTCTGGCCTGTAGTAGTTGTCAACCACCTGAATGAATTTCAAACAAAACAAAACGTTTAAAACTAAATTTATATATGTAAAAGCAATATAAGTATGCATCATTAATTGTAATATTTGCCACAAAAGTTGAATCAATGCTAAAGCCGAAGTTGTGACAATTCATATAAGACTCGCTAAAAAGAAGGCCTTAACATAACCTAGCTTCTATTCTTCGTACAGAGAAAATAACCAAATATCTCTATTATCATGCCATCTTACCATCAGATATATATACATGAAAAGACCTATTGGAGATCAGAGTATCGACGATAACACAATTAACTAGAAATAGAAACAAACATCTAAGCAGTACACATACCTGGTTAGCAACAGCCTTGGACATCCTGGGGAATTCCTTCTTCAAGATAGACTTGTTAACAGAGACCTTAGGCTTGTTCTGCTTCTTGGTCTTGGTGGTGGCGAGGACAACACCTTGATCCTTGTCAGCTGCCTGGATGGTCACGGTCTTCTTGTTTGCAAGACCTGAAACCACGACAAAAAAAAAGAAACATTAGTCGAGTTCAAGCAGCCAACTAAAGTTGTTTAAATCCAGATACAAATCTACTTTATTCCTTAATACAAAAAACATAAAATCTAGTGAAATGTTTTGATTTCAATTGCTTGCAAAGTAACCGGATATATAAGTAATCACACTCCATATGAACATTTCAATTGACGGAAAAGATACTATAATCTCTTATATAATCAAGACAAAGACACATCGAAATTCCAGATCGTGCTGTATCCTAACTGAAGCAGCTACATTTCCCAGTTTTTTTTTTTATTCAGACACAACCGTATTTGAGAGTGAGGTTAAAGCCAACTAAAGTAACAAATTTCAACCCAATATCTTATACTTAAGAAACAAGCCTCAATTCAATGTATCTAATCGATAAACAACAGAAAGACCAGAGTGTTCTTGTCTTTGTGTAATCTAATCTTACCAGAGTGTTTGTAGGAGTTAAGGTTGCAGAGATTGTTCTTCTCCTTGCTGAATTGAACCTTGGCATTGCCTCTTCCAAACTGTTTCACCAAGAAACAGTTGTTGGTCTTAACGATCTCCCAGATCAATTGTCCTGGAACTGTTATCATTTCGAAAACCTACCAAACACCAAAACAGAAAACGATTACTAAATCAAACAAAACACACACATGAACAGATCGATGTAACCGCTACTAAACAGCAAGATCTATCAAAAACCAGAACCCTAATACTAACAAAATTAAGACATATCCAAACAGGACATGAGAAGAGCCGTGAACAATTGAGAAAGGATCTGAAGGCTCACCGTGAAATTACGCAGAGGGAGATAGAGAGAGAGAGCTAAAGTCGCGTTAAAATGGTGGCGCCGGAGCTTTGTGTGATATGAAGATCGAGCTATTTATATATGACCCTCCGAATGACAAAAACCCTAATTCATTTTACTGTGAAGGAAAAATAATTTATATCAAAAGTCTAAACTACCCCTAAGTATTACTAAAAATAACGAGAATGCCACAATTATGAGAAACGTTAGAGAAAAGAAAAAAAACCCATTTGCTCGGTTGTTCTATGAAGTGAAGGGTTTTAGATCCTTTGATTTTGGTCTGAGTGAGATAGAGAGAGAGAGAGAGAGTAATGGGGAGGAGGATATTGAACGACGCGTTGAGGACGATTGTGAATGCGGAGAAGCGAGGGAAAGCTTCCGTGGAGTTGAAGCCTGTCTCTACAGTAATGTCTTCCTTCCTGAGAATCATGAAGGAGAAAGGTTTGATTTTTCCTTCTTGCTTCTGTGATTCTTTCATCTCTTCCAATTGGGTCTTGATTGATTTTCCTAATTCTCCATTTACTTGTTTGTTTTTTTCATCAGTTTCGGTTTACATTGGTTTCACTTGATTGTGTTGAAGTGTCTAGTTGACTAGTAGCATCGTCCAAAGATTAGATTTTGGTCTTAGTTGAAAGTGAAGTTGCTGAAAGTTTCTGTTTTGACTCCTTTTACAAGTCTTCTGTAAATTACGCTTGTTTTGATTTGCGTTAGAGTTTTTGGCCAAGATTTATGATAAGTTCTTTCCGGAGTTGATAATTAGTAGATAGCATCTACATGTTCAATTATGTCTCTTCATGTTTTCAGAATTTGATACTTTACAAAATGTATGTTTATGTACAGGTTACATTAAGAACTTTCAAGTCTATGATCCGCACAGAGTTGGAAGAATAACTGTTGATCTGCAAGGAAGGGTTAATGATTGCAAAGCTCTTACTTATAGGCAAGACGTCAAGGCAAAAGAGATTGGCCAGTACACAGAACGCACACTTCCAACACGCCAGGTTTTGTCCTGTCGACTTTGAATATGCATCTAATAGTAGCAGTGATTTAACTTGTTTGACTTTGTTATATGCAGTGGGGTTATGTTGTAATGACAACTCCTGATGGCATTTTGGACCATGAAGAGGCTATGAAGAGGAATGTGGGTGGTCAAGTTCTTGGTTTCTTCTATTGAATTGCCGATATGGAATAATGCAAGAGGTTCAAAATCTGAAGGACATGTTATTTGCGTGGTTTTTTCATCATTATTTGTTTGTTTCTTGCACTTGTACTTTGAGCAAAATTGCAATTAGAGAACAATAATTATTTCTGTTGTGACAAAGGTTCAAATGTTATTGTAAAATCTTTAGCCTCACAAATAGTGATTATGTTCTGTTAATACAACATCGAAACTAAAAAAGAAAAAAAGAACAAGCATAATCACACCACCGCTTCAATCTGTATAATGTGTAAGGATATCAAATTCGATCAGAGTAAAAAATGAGGGGGACTGATCTTTGTTACAAAGAATAAACGTATGAACAGACGGAGGGTGAGCAGATTCAGCGGCGATTAGGAGCACGAAGAGCCCCAAGCCTTGCAAAGATATCGTCATAATCCGGGAGCTTGGGATGAACATGACTAGCTCTTGACGGGGTTTCTGGATCGGGTGATTTTACAGTTTCAGGACCAGAGCTTGAAGTTACTGTCTTTTGCCCTGAAGTAGTTTTTGGAGACGGCTCATTATGAGACACTTTGTCGTTTTTCGTTGTTGTCGCTGGGAATGAGCGCTTCTCATTAGCTTTCCCTTGCCCCTTTGTCCTTAGAGAGATCCCGGTTGTTTTAGTTGGCTTGGCATTGACTCGTGCAGTCTCTCTTTCGACTTCTACCTCATCTTCATGCGAAGTTGAAGCTGGAATCTTGAAGTTTGGTCTATTGTGATCTCTGATTCCCGCTGTTGGCTTATCAGTCCTCACTTGACTGTTGGTAGAAGCTCGTGTTGGAAGTTCGTCCTCTGAGTCATCATGGCCGAAATGGGAATGACGATATGAGGTTTGGGGTTTTGTTTCTGTTCTTCTTCCTCGAAGTTGGATCTCTGAGTCATCATCATCACTAGAAGATGGATGTGGTGGCGTTGAGATTGGTCTCTTCTCGCTGATGCTTGCTTTTTTAGTGTAAAAATCTTTTCTGCTACCGCTAGAAGTAGACACCGACTGATCAACACCACCCGTTCCATCACATTCCTTCTCAGACTTCGACGATGCCTCGTTTCTTGCCAGGCCTATTCTGTATGGTGGGAGAGTCTTTTTGTTCCTAAATCCACCGACCAAAGGTTTAAAACTCAGACGAATCTGAGCATCTGCCTCAGAATCTGATTCATCCTGTGTCGTTGAATTATCTTTGTGTTCATCTGTGTCTAAAGGGACAAATTCACGTCCCATAGGATCCGAGACTTCAAACTTCTGAGATCGATAAGTTGTCAGATTTACATTTTCATCTACTCCTCCAGAGACTTTACCTCTGTGTATCGGCTGATCATCGTCGCTTTCTAAATTTGGACCATAGTTGTCAAATTTGGCATGTGGGTCAGGCTCATGGTAAGAAGCACGAGGACTTGTAGAGACATCATCAAATAATGGAGAACTTGGGCTCTCTTGGAAGACTTGTGAGCTTGAGCTGTGATTTCCATGAGACTTACTATGGTCACTTTTGAAGCTCCAGGAACCAGCTGGTGTTGGAGTAAGATTAGGTGCTTTGCTGCCAAGCAATGAGAATCCCACTCCATGATCATATTCATCTTCAGCGTCGAATTTAGGTTTATCGAAAAATGAACTATAGTGATCAAAAGTATCAACAGCAGTATCATCATGTCCATGATCATGGGAATCTATATCTTTAAAGCTGCCCTGAGACTGGTGATCATATTCAGTGGCAAAAATGTTTTCCTCCACGACTTTTGGTGACTTCGTATAATCTGAGCCAATGACATTCTCATCAGAATAATTGCTTGAATGTGAATGCGATGAAGCCCGGCTTGACTGCTTCCTGAGGTGAACATCTCCTGAGTAACCAAGATTTGAATCCGTCTCATCCTCGCTTGTCTGCTTCTCTCTACTTGTTTTACCAAAAGAACCGTTCCTTCTCGAGTTATCCATGTATTGTCTTTCTGACGGCTGAACTACAGGAGGAATCTCAGATTCCTTTTCCCTACCATATCTATCTTGTTGAGTCCTGTCTATATCTTCATACTGCATCCTAACATTGTGTCTTGGAGATAAATGAACTTCAGAAAAACTTTGGCTTTGTACATTCGATTTGTTACGTCTATGTGGTTGCTCGTTTCTGAAATTTACAGATGCAGAAGATATATGCGACTCTGTTGAATTCTGCCTCGTCATCCTTTCTTTACTCGAAAGTTCAGCAGCTGCTCTAGCAGCAAAGCTTGCTCTTTCAGCGGCTTCAGCAGCCGCACGTGCAGCATCTGTAGAATCAACAAATTCTGTTTCCCATCTTTGCGTACTTCTTGAAGATGAATTTTCATCGCCGTGATTTAGATTTCCATAATCTCCCTCATCAGTCCTAGATCCTGTCAAACAAAACAACTTCGTTTAATGATTCAATCAAGCAACTAACAATAACAGAGAGGCAAAGTAAAACAGCTTACGAGAAGGTCTTGCATTCGGATGATGATAGTCATCAGCCTTTCGAGAAGTAACATTGTTGCTTTGGCTTGAAGATCTCCCATCACTTGCATAATAAGAGTTCTCTGATGAATGATGCCTTTCGCTTGAACCATGTTGAACACTGACAGGAACTGGAGCTTGGACGTCTGGAGGTTGTGCATTGTTTGGGATTCTAGAGGAATCCAGATTTACACTACTCGCTGACTGAAACGAGCTTGCTCCACTCTAAAACACAAGTAAAGTAAAAGTTATGGTTAGTGTTAGCAGATTGATAAAACAACCGAAGATGCCTTAACACCACAGACTTGTTATTATTCACTTACCAACAACTGGTCTCTTGGATCCGGTTCAACAAAAGATTTAGCCTCCCATACGACATTATGCTCCTCAGCTATTTCCATCAAAATCTTGACTTTTGTTGGACCATCAGGGGGTTTGACAGACAATTTATCAACCAACTAGAAAGATAACAAGAACATAATCAAGAAACGGTTCTTGATACAACAACATCGAAGAGTTCTTCTTCTTCTTTTCCAAGAAAACAAAAAAAAAGGAACAGAATGCAACAACTTACCAGGCGACTGACACCAGAATCTGGACGCAACTCAATAGCAGACGTAGCAAAATCTTTACCATACTTGCTAGTGAATTGCTTAACGATTTCTGAGAGCTCGGGGACATCAGATAACCTCTGTGAAGCAAATAAGACACTCGCAACCGCTTCTTTCAGATCAATGGGGCAGTTTCTGAAAGTAATATCACAACGATCAATTACACTATACACTAACACAAACAAAAAGAAAGCAAAAATTGGTATTTACTTCTGAGATTCGATAACACCCAAACGAACAACAATAAGTTCACAATAGATGCCAATGAGCTCATAAGCTGCAACTGTCTTCTCTTCCCTCACCACATGTTCCACCTGAACCAACCACATTCCCAAAATTTCATCAATTTCTGACATGTATGTGCTTTGTTTAGACAGAAACAAAGAAAAGATCAAAAAGTTGTTCTAACCCGAATCCTAGCTGTAGGTGTGTTCCCAGCTTCAAGCAATTGAGCTAATTCTCTCCTAAGCTGTTTAATCTGAATCTCCTTTTTGTTCTTGAGTATCTTTAGACGTGAATTCGCCATCTGCAAAGCTGTTTTGCTGCATTTATAAAAAAAAAAAAATCACAATATAAAAAAAGCTTAGATCATACCAGATTCCATAATTAACATACTCTCAAGAAGAGAAATCGGTTAAAATTAAACTGATCAGATTCGATTTACCATTTAGCCGGTTTAAAGCCACGATGAAGGACCTTCTTCATGGTACGAAATTCGAAAACCGTTGGAGAAACTGATCGAATCTGGTGAAAAGAAACTAGGGTTTTGTGTTTAGGTTATTAATATAGAGATCAGAGGGGAAAGTCTGTGATCCGAGGAGTTGGAAATTTCGCGGGGATCAACCCAGAAGAAACGTATAATGTTGAAATAGACAGAGGTGGAAGGAGATGGAGAATTTATTACTATATTGTTAGGTTGGGGGGACTTCTGCGCGAAAAAACACATTAATATATGTTTTTTTGTCAATGACGTGTAATAAAACTATAAAACCGGAAAGGAATAGGAAAGTTCCAATTTGTGGTCTGATTTTTTTTTAATTCCCATTTATGCCAATTTACTATTATCGATTACTTTTTTTATTTATTTATTTTACATACTATGCTTAAATTTTTTGATGTTTTAAAGAATGATACAGTAGTTGGGTTGGATGTTTTAAGAGTTCTGATTTTCTTTTATTTTTAAACAAAAAAGTTCACAATAATTTATTTTAAACATACAATAAGAGGAAATTAAGCTATCGTTTTTATTTATTACATTAAAAAAATTAAAAATAAATAGATTCTCAAAAAAGATTTCATAACAAAATGCATCGATGAAAACATAGTCTTTTTTTTTTTCCAACAATCAAAATAGAGAAATTATATCAAAGTGACTCCTTAATCCAATTTGGTGATTGCGAATCAATGTGAAAAACTTCTGAAGTGAGAGTTCTAACACTGCGTGCTAACTTATCTGCTTTAGCATTTTTTGCAC